>JAMZAV010002679.1:0-100553 GCA_024449915.1 Sweltsa coloradensis
TAATTATGTAAATTGGTCTCTCCTTCCCAGTCATGGTTCTGGCCTAGGCCTAACGCTGTCATGGCTAATCTGAAAGCACAGGCCATTATTTCTAACCTAATTATTACCTAGACCCTAGGCCTATTTGTTTTTGGGTAGGGCCTAGTCCTAGACCCTTCAAGTACCTAGGCCTAGGCCCTAGGCCCTTCAAGTAGCCTATGCTTTTTCTAGTAGGCCTACTAGGCTAGGCCCAAGCTAAAGTCAATTGTGAGTCAATGTGATTAATTTGGTGATCTTTTGCAATTTTTGTACTTGATAAAGTGATATAAAGTGCTGCATTTAATTTATTTATTTGTCGGAAAATATTCCCGATCCCCGTCCCGATTCCCGGATTTTGTAATGAAATTCCCGGATCCGTCCCGAGTCTGAAAAAGCCTTTCCTGCACACCCCTACTAATTGGTCACATGTTTCCTCGTCGATGAGTGGTCCGCCGCCTACAGGGTTGGCTTGGTCGGCTTTAAATTTAATGTCCCCCACTGACAACTTAAGTTATGTGTCCCTGAGTGGTAGACTACAAATACAAATTTTTATTCCATAGGTTTTCACGACGGTGGCACACAGCGCCCCCTCCTAATGAAGATCTGCGGCTACGAGCTGCCCAATCCGTATCTTCTCCACCGGAACAACTCTTCCTGGCACTCGTGGCGGGGCCCCAGATCACGTCCTACGCACACATGACGTCACCTACACCACCGACGGATAAAGGTAACGCAGTCGGCGGAAACTTCACCCATTTGTATGTTCAACTCGGACTTGAATTAGCATTGGAACGAGATTGGTCCCGTTCGAATTCCATGTGCAAAACAAACAGAACACAAACACTTTTAGTTTTGTGTTGTGTGATAATCTGCCAAGAGTACATACCACGACACTCTTAAGCCTCCTCGTGTGACCTCGTGCGTATCTTCAGGTTGATACACACGACCTAACTACAGTGGTGTTAAATACTATAGGGGCTGACACTCGTCGTGCAGGTGAGTTTGTACTGTTCAACTACATCTACACTTATCACTTATTAACCCGAGTTGAAGATGGCCGAGCTACCGTATTGTTCCGAATATAGCGCGATGTTTTTTTTCGAAAATACATCTCAAAACAGCACTCGCGTATTTCCGACACGCTTGCATTTGAAATGCCGCCTTAACATAGCCACGCCTCTATACACTCCCGCGCATGAGTCTGCTGCGCTTCGCCCCGCCCCCCACTCGACGCCCCTGAAACTCGGCCGAACTTGGGGCAAAACTGGTCTGCTAGTCGTCAAAATCCTTGCCCGTGCTCACTCGTGACCTAGCTTGACTACATAATTTTGTTCGTCGGGGTGTCTTTCTACGTTGCTAAGAGTCTACGTAACGTAAATAATAGTAATAAAAGGAGAAGATGAATGTCTCAAGATGAACAACGAAGACTGCTGATCGCGTGGGAAAACGCACAAACTGTTTCCTCTGCCTATACAATCAGCAGGATTGCGAAGGAGCTAGGCCTCGCCTACGACCAGAGATACTATGGCCTAGTATAAGAAAAGCTCGGAAACCCTCCAAAACCACCCACTCCCCCCCACCCCCCACCACGAGTAAACATTGAAGACGCAGGCATCAGACTGTGAACTGTGTTTGACATGTGAGCTTTGTGCTTGGCCCCTACCCTGTAAAAACCATAGGCCTAGGCCCTAACATTGTTCAAAAATGTTTGTGTTAGTGGTTCATGTACATTTTAATTTTCTTTTGATTTTTTTTTCTTTTTCTTGAAATTGATTCTGAAAAATTGGGGTCGTGTTATATTCGAGGGTCGTGCTATATTCAGGAACAATACGGTATTCCATTCCCTATCCTGCAGTTTTAATTTCATTATTATAGTTCAAGTCAGTTAATCTCCCGGTCCCCGTCCAAGACCTCGGAGGAAACCATCTATTCCCAGTTGTCCTCTTAGTGTTGTCTCTCATTTGTCGTTTCTTATTTAAAGACTACTTACTAACACTTATAAACACTCGTTTGACCTATCTCGTAGCATTAGTAATCACTAATCAGTCCTACCATGATTGAGTCAATCAATTAGTTGTGATGCAAATGAACAACAAAGGATAGGGGAATATAGGTTCGCTCGTCGCCAGAACCGGTCTTAGAAATAACGTCAACAATATGTCTGTTCCAGGTCGAGGATGTGGTGGATCAGATCTTCAACCTACGTAGGAACGTCTCCGTCCGTTATATCCAACCAAATGTCCAGAAACGCAATCGTCTGTCGTTGGGACATCTCTGTACCATAGGAACTACGCTGTACTAATTTGTCGGTAATGTTTTGAGATTTGCTTTTTTTGCTTTAAATTCTTGTTTTTTAGCTTTATTGTAATATTTTGTGATTGAATGTTAATGACCAATTGTAATAGTCACATTTTTTGACTTTTTTTTATGATATTTAAAACCTCTTTGTGGCCACGCATTATTAATAGTAGGCCTAATGAGAGTAATTTATACATTAAATGATATATTTCACAAGCTAAATCCATGCATGTACCGAATCAATTTAAATAAAGATTATGATTAGGTAATTATTTTAAACGATTTTTTTCTTTTTCTTTGCCCATTAGAAATTGGATAATTATTATTACTCTTTACTTTGTAATTAGTCTTCATAATATTGACTTATTAAAAATATACAAAAATATAAACTTTCATTTTTTATTGTTTTGTTAAAAATTTTATTGTGTCGGCTTTGGTTAATTTATTGTTTTTAACGAATTCTTGCAGTATTTCATCTTGTGGGCCAAAATCACGTGTACAACCGAACTTTGTTGAAATTATTGACGTGGACTCGAAACAGGAGTTGAATAAAGTCCGGTGCGCGGTACTGCGTAGAGGTAGTCAACCAATTAAACATTACTAGGCTTGGGTGCGACTATCAAGCGTATAATGCGGTAACTTCGTACTTTTCGGATTACATTAGGGAAATTTCTTTCCATGTTCTATTCTTCCCTTCCGACAGATAACTAAATAGTAAAATACTTTATTCTCGTACATAGCTCTTTTTTCCATATAAGTCGCAGATTTCATCATGCGAGTCCTCAAATCCATAAAAATTGCAACATTCTTGATGAAACAAATATAAAATTAAGATTGACCAACCAGACCAAAAATTATAAAAAATATTCGTGTCCGAGGGTTGTATCACCTTTCTGAATATCCAAAAAAAAAATTATCTAGATTTATGGAAAATGTACCTAGCTAGTTCGAAAAGTATGCACGCACATTTGTTTGTTTGTTTGTTTTTTTGTTTGGTCATTTGTTTTTTATTAGCATCCAAGAGACTGTTTTATACAAAAGTATAGATACGAGAAAATACATGAAAAATGAAAATCAAATATAACATGGCAGTGTAGTGTAGGCCTTATAAAATATCGGTTTTGCCAGTGGAGCAAACATTCACACGACTCTAGAGAGTATTGAAACTAGGGATGAGTTTTAGCATGTGAAAGTTTTAGTGGCAATGTCGGATAAAGTGGCGGTAACAAACACTTCCACACAAAACCCATTTACTACCTCACCGCCTACCAAAATTATGTTTAACTTTAAATATTATGTACTTTTTTACATTTTTAGCGGCTGTGTCTAGTATTAACTGACGTAAATAAAATAAGGGGAAAAGAATGGTTAAGCCCACCCCCAAACGATACGTAGGAGTGCCGTGTTTTAAACGAATTTTGTGAAAGAGGAAACCAGTTTTTCGTGTATCGTTGATAAAATGATCATTAGAAGTTATACCAAGTTCTGAGTTCTGCTGGGCTAGATGGTAGTCGAAGATTCCTACTTATATTTCTACTGTATTCTATTTTCAGATAAACCGGTCCATGTATGCGAGCGAGATTGGGTGTAAGTTGGCGGTCCGCTACACCAGCAGTGTGCAAAGGAGAACAGGATGGCTCATCCAGTTCATGGACGCCGTTCCTGGTGAGAATGTGGCTGCTGATTATGATGATGAATTATGATGACATTTGATTATGCTTTAGAGATAAAGAAACATTAACATCTATTTTGGGGATTTTTAGCAATGTATTATTCTAGATTAAGCATCTGATTTATTTTTATTGTGTAATTAACGAGTACTCGTACAAATAAAAAAATTCTCAGACATACAACGAAATATGAACGTTACCAAATTCATTCATTTAGCCTAGGCTACAATTTTTACAAAATCCACATGCTCCTAGTATGTTGCTCGTGGCTCCTCGTTCCCGTGCTGTCACGCAACCAGTTTTTTTTAATTGTTGCCAGTAATTTGCACTTTTTAATCCCCACACTACCTGCCAAAATGCTCTGCAGCGCTAGTTACCGCCCCAAGAAACTGTTTTGTTTTTGTTGTCAAGACCAGTTGAAAATGTCATCTCAGTGTTTTCTATTCAGACTTTTCTAATATTTGTGTATGATTACTATTCTGCAAACCTTGTAATTGATGTACGTATTTAAAACATTAAACTTAAAAATTGTATTCATTAGTCATAATACATCGTAGATGACTTTTAATGTGATGCAACGTCACAACAACAACACGCAGAAACAGTGAAAACAGCTTTTGGGGGCGGTACTAGCGCTGTGGGGAAAGGCGTTGCACCGGACAACAATAATTAACACTGTGCCGCGTGAACAGGCAGGGAACGAGGAGCCACGAGCAACATCTACCGGAGGAGGTAGTGCAAAACCACCTTTTGCATCTCTATTCTCTACATCACTTTTCACAATACCTTTCTGTGAAAGCCCCCTTCCTGCGAGCCACCTGGTCTCTTTGGGGGCTAACACTAAACTGTAATTTGTATTTAAATTCCTTACATAAAGAAAAACATGAACTGAAGTCCTCTCCCCCGCCCCCCCCCCCCCCACCCCCAACAATAACACCACAATTATCACTAGGCTAGGACAATGCAAGTGACCGGCCCCGGTCTGAGCTACTTTCAAACTCTATAGCGAGGCCTGTCAATTTATTTCAATCTCTCATTAACATGGAGCGATGTGGTGGAGGTTGGAGGGAGTGCGCGCGCTTGGCTTGGCGCTGGGCGGGGAATCGTAGCAGAGAAGTGGGAGGAGCGTTCCGGGTTTGAACTGCAGAAATGTGTAGTGCGACTGTGGCGAGACATTTAACATTGAGAAATGATAAACGCTACTAATATTTTCGTAACGTATACCAATGTGTAAAAGGCTTGGTGTGTGATAGGGAAATAGTAGCCCATAACAGGTGGAAGATGACACTGTAAAAGACCTATTCCATACCGATCCTCACATATCGGCAGAACCGCTGGATATGGGTGATAGAGAAGACAACCAAATACGGCGGCGGAGATGAGATTTCCGAAGGAAATCACCAGCCCCTGTGTGATGTTATCGTCAGCGACACAAAACACCTGAACGAACCTACTAGAACCAGTCCTGAAAGAATACAACATCAGAGAATGCTTGGGGGTGGAGAAATCAGGTGACAGTACTGGGAATGACACGGCTGAGCTGGTTTGGGCATATGAATGATGACGGAAGAGAGGATGCCCAGTAGAATGTATGAGGAAGAGGATTGTAGGAGGAAGAAGAGGGCTGACACCACCAAGTAAGCACCGATTCTATACCCCAGCCGGCAAGGACGCCTAGCAAGAGAACCTACATACTAGAGAGGAGAGCTGGGATCATGTAGCAGAGACACGATTGTGGGAGGCTCAGAAGAAGTGGAGAGAAATGTTGGTCGCTGAACTCAAGCTGACCCTGCAGAAGTAGGAAACGGCGATGGATAATGATGATGATGAGTCTCCGATTGACGGCGGGGTATCGATATCGAGAAAAGGCTCGATTTCTCCGCGATATCGTATCGGAATAATATCGTTGATATCTCTATGGTAACCCTATACTATAGGGCATAGTGGTTGCCGGGTAATGGGGTAACAGCATGCATGCCTATTTTGACATTTCCCTCAAATTAAAATTGTGCAATTTAATGACAATTTGTTAACTCTTGACACATAAAACTCTCTAAAAGAGGTGTGTTTGGCCTATATTTTTTACAAGGGTACCAAGTGAATGCATCCATGTTTACTTTATTTTTATCTAGGTATTTATTTAATTGTCTATCTATCCCAGTTAAAAAAACTGATTGTTGTGAAATGCAGTTATAAATTGAGCATGTATTTTCCGGGTATACTACGTATATAATTCGGGCATGATGGATTACTAATATGATTTTATTTCTTCCTGCTTTTAGGTTCTCCTGTTCAAACTACCTGAGTACTTCACACGGCTGGCTACGGCAACATCACCTCATTAGAGCAAACATTGTGAATCAAAACGAGTCGAATATTTTCTAACACTCCTAACAATTCCTCTTTATAAAAAAGATATGACCCATGTAGTCTCACGTAGTATAACGTTTGGGTTGCTCGAGTTTTCTCTGTACATTCACTTAATCAATAATCATTATCTTTCCTTTTGTCTCGTCAGGTAAACAGGTGAGATGGTAATGAAATTGAACTTATTTAATATGAACATTCTGCCACAGTTTTTGTTTGATTGGCACTTCCTATCACAGTTACCCCTCTTGTTACTTCCCTCACCGGCCACTTCCTATCACAGTTTTCCTTGTTATACCGCTCTGGAACTGAGATGTCTTTCTTTGTCGTCCATCTAACATTGATGGCAAACACAAAGTTTGAATTATAGTTCATAGATACTACCGGTAAAGTGTGGAAATGCCTATCACTAAGATTGGAGAAGGGTTTGACAGGTTGGGAAAGCAAAGAGAACACTAAAATCCCAGCCTGAGGGCTGGGGGCAACAACGCTTTTCACCTGCCTGATGACAACTGGCAGCTAAATTTAAAGTTGTTACCCCTTATCCACTGGATTTAAGCAGGCTGGATTTATGTTCTACTCACGTTGCGGCTCCACCAGTGACGTACACCAGACGAATCTAGGCGTATTAAATAGTATCATCTTTCAAAGTGTTTCCCCACCATGACATTGCCTTAAGACACATGCCATTGGGTATATCAGCCAATACGTTATACGGATCTATCCATCTAAATATCTAGTTTCGGTGATAATTGACATGATGTTCATTGTTTCTAGAAATGCACTATGGCTTTTGGGACGATGATGATTAGATGACAATTGAGGACGATTACAAAATAACATGCCTTGATGCGAGATTCGAACCACGTCCTCGTATAGCCGCATGCTTTGGACCTGCGAGTGGGTCCACTAATGGAAGTAACAGAAAACTAATTTTGTCTACATGGATTATTAAGTTGAGGATCCACGATTAACTTTTGCCTACGGACAAGTCTATAAAATATAGTGGCTACTGATACTCTTGAGCGATGTCCTGGACTACACTATTGAAGGTGACGAAGAGGATCCTGTTTGAAGGAGTCTCGTGGAAAGTGCTTGAGCGGAGAGAGAGAGCCATAGCAGATGTGAACAGGGGGGAACGCATCACGGTTGGGTGTGTATGTCCTACATTCTGACCCGGTAATACCAAACAAGGTACACACTGATTTTATAATCTTCATGCTGCTTATTGTTTTTAATTGATATTATTTTTTAATTCTTTTCACATTACACAAAAATATTTTTGGGTATTTTATTTTGAGGGAAAAGAATCCTGTATGTGGGCTGATTTAATAAAAAAAAAGGAAATATTATTTAAGCACCTGCATACTTGTCTTCGTTTATAACCGTTCTCCATATTACCAATACAGAGTATTTATTATTTTATTTATCCCAAAAAAATAGTACAAAAATTGTACGCAAGAGTAGTCCACACGTACTATTTTTTATAGGAAACATTTCTTCCTGTTGTTGACACAAACCGTGCCAGCTCAATATTTATAAGAGGCAAACTAAATAATACTCTAGCTATGTTTCTTGGAACTATAATACTCTCGGTTGGGAGGGTACCCCTACAAATAAAATGCACGTTTTTCACTAAATTACTCTACATACGAACCTTTAACTGTGGCTAATTTTAAGTTTAAACGCTTTTCAATCAGGGGGGGGGGGGGGAAAGGTTTTTCGTCTAAGGTATTTGACCTAGTTTTTCTATTTCCAAAATATGCTACCAAGTCAAAATATAATGATGGCTTTGAAACCTGGCTCTTTAGGAAAATCAAAAATATTTTTTCTAATCCAGTACACGGCTCCATATCGCCACCTCAAGTATAAATTTAACTTATTTGCCAAGGCACACCATTCAACGTAGGTGTTGCCTTTTGTGACATTACTTTTCAACTGGTTTCTAGAAGCTGACCGAGAGAAAAATAGATTTTTTAAACAAAACAACATTGTCTTTCACCGCGAATTATTTTGTTTGGCGATACAAATCTGTACAAAATACCGCCGGTAATACCGAGAGGGAGGTACTATATCCCCCCTTAACTAGCTGATGTTTCCGATGTGGACTTTTTCCTCTGAATCGTCTTCGTACATGAGCATGAGCATTTCTCTGGCCAATTCTACCCCGGCCCAACAGGGTCTCCACCCTTTGCAGTGTGCGAATCTGGGACTTGAACCATCATTGATGCAACTCATATTTTTCTCTTGGATCCTCTGCAAAATAAAAAGACTAGCCTATGAATTTGATTAATAACAAGTTCAGCATTGACCTGGTAACCCTTTTTTTGACTTTTAATTCCATAGAGCACTATTGGATTTGCCCTCAAGCAGTGCTTTAATTTTTGCTGGTACTCAGTTCATACGGTGTATCAACCAGAGTCCGATAAAGAAGTTTCACGGGGAAACTTCTTTATCGACTCTGGTATCTGCTACCGTTTTCCCGGGTGGAATTTGTTGGACTTTGTTTTTAACTATTGAATTGAAATTTCCGTGTCGCAAATCAAATACGTCCACCCCAAGAACAGCGGCATCTATGGCCCTCTCATTTGGCTTTGGCTTGTATTAAATTGTCTTCATTACAGTAATTCCCATCGCTGGGGGCAGACTAGAAGGTGGAGAAGGTCTTGTCTGTCTTCACACTCGCATTGAACACCGTCCCCCCACTGGCAAAAGCCCCACTTCTCCAGGTTGGTTTGTCCATCTGAGACGCCTAGTGTAACACTGCTTTACATTGGTTGAGTGGATTTCAGCATATGGAAGATCTTGCCGTGGTGCCAGTTTTTTCCTATTGGCCACAGGTACATCGCTATTATAGTGCCATTATTGTTGTTACCGTTTTGTTGTATATTTCTGTGTTTTCCTTATTTCCCTAAAAAATCTCTAAAAACTCATCAAATCTCTCAATTACCGTCTTGTTATATTTCTGAGAGTTCCTTAATTTTCCTAAAAAAATCAAATCTACTATAAATCAAAAATTTTCCGGGGCATATTCCCGGACCCCCAATTTGATATACCGTCATTGTCAATCGTAATATTGAAAGGAAACATAGCTATTTATTTTCTCATCAACCAAATTACTTCTTCACAAAATGCAGTTTTAAATCCGAAAAGTCGGGAATTTGTGAACCTAAAGATGACAGTGTTGCAACCCCTGTGGCGGGTGGGTAAGTTTTTGTAAAGCTTATAACACCAAAGGTTAATACTACCATGGATTTACAAAGGAACGCAGTTACTATATAAGTCCATGATACTACTACCCACTACCTTATCTTCAATACAAATTTATTCAGCACTGCTCAAAGATAGAAAAAATGTATCATTTTTGTTGTTTGGGGGGGCTCTTGCAACTTTTGCTATGGATTTGATTATTCCGATACACACAGCCCTAATTATACATACTAAAATATGTAGGGCTACCTCACAGTCCTAAGCAATCTATATTACCTCTCTATCCATACATATACAATATCAAATAACGTTCTACAACAAACAAAATGCAAATGGAACATTGATGATAGAAACTATGTTGGTTTTAAATTTCGAATGTGCAAGCGCTGTTTAAATAGCCGCTCAAACGACACCGCCTGGGATTTGTCCAGACAGATGGAATTACGACGAACGAGCACACAATACCAAGGCGGTGATTGAACTGCATGAACTACCCAGACTAGGCTGAGTGTTTTGGGTGGATTTTCGTTTGAAGGAGAAGATTCTCTACGGATTTCCGTGAATTTGATTCACATCTGTAGATATTAGAATACCAATGGCTGAAACGTAAGGCCTTATTTTCCATAATACGTGTGGGTTATTCCATGTGTGTCTGCAACAGTGTTTGAAAAGCTAGTTCTAAATATTAGCCCGCGCGCGGCTGCAAAACGCATCAAGAATGCCAACAGACCGCTTCCTAGATGTTTTGTGTAGTATTGGTTCCAAAAATAACATTTTGTAGTGCGTGCCTCCCATACTTATCGTCCACTACATTTAGCAGTTTGTTTACAAGAAGATTTTATGCGTGTTTTTATTCAATATTGAATGAACGCGTTTGACCTCCGATTCAAGTAAATAATCGAGGTCAAAAAGTACAAACTACGCTACGCATCGTTTTGTCACAATTGCCCTGGCAGCATCTGAGAGCATGAGCTGTCTTCTCTGGTCTGGAACAAGGTAGTTACGCCCCACGTTTCTTACACTTGACGCGTCTGATACAAATAGATTTAGATCTTGACACTTGAGATTAGCGTAGGCCCTAGCCCACTCTTCTAGCACTTCTAGGTATGTTTGTTTGTTTGTTTTGTATCATGCTAGCCTAGGCTAGGGCGTAGGCCATCAAGTTTAAGCTAGGCCTACTGTCAAGTCCTATGCCTAGGGTCTAACTCTAGCCTAGGTAGGGCCTAGGCTAGTAGGCCTAAACCTAACGTAACCCGTCGAAACCCTTCCTTTGTGTAGGACCTAGGCTAGGCATTTAAGTATCCCTTTGGGTCTACAGTTTTATACTAAAAGGAAAATTAGGCCTACCTAGCCTAGTCTAGTTTTTGTTTATCCTAGCCTAGGTCCTAGTCTAGACATTGTCCTTCTTTTTAATGGGGTTTTGGGAATTGCAATAAAGCTTGTGGTGTTTTGACCTGATAACATAACCTTGGTGCAGTGTATATTAATTAGCTAGGACAAACACATATGACATGTGACAATTTTCTTGTTGCTGCACACTTGTTGGCATGCCGCAGGCATAGCTCCTATGCTTTGAAGCCCGAGTTCTAGGCCTACAGTAGTCTTAATAGGGACCTGTGGCTGTATATTTTCCCATTGATCTCATACATTAACTTAGTCCCAATAAATTATTAATGCAGTCACGCGATACCCATACCCTCACAACTTACACAAACTGTAGGCAGCCCTAGTCACCTCTTTTGGTTGGGGTCAGTCAACTTTTTAACAATGTATTTTTCCTCAATTAACAACTATTCCTCTAGGCCTGTCATAATTTTAACACTTTATGACTTCATATACTTCCCACGACCCGACTGCATTTTTAAATATAAAGGAGTTTGAATGCAAAGATGTTTTCGTTTAAAATAGCGAAACGTTAGAGGTTTTCATTTATTATTATTCTTATCTTTAATCGGGGGAGCTTTGGCCCCCCAACCCCCACCGGTGGCTTCATCCCTGACGCCAAGAGACACACACCTAGTCCTTACATACTTGGCAGCCGCACCTACACAACGTGCTTAATATTGACTGACCCAGAAAAAAATTTGAACACACACAACCAGTCGTATAACACACCTCTAACATCGGGTGACCTACGTTGACCCCTCACAACCGACAAGAGTTTCCATTTACATGGCCTACCTTGCCCTAACCCTACCGCTAGACTTGTTTGATTTGCTCTGCTATATCCTAGGATACTTGTGGTTTGTAATATCCTAGCCCCTGTGTGGCGTTGTGCAGAATGTAGTGGGCCCTCAGTAGCAGTTTGAAACTAACCGTAAGGAGTGGTGTTGTTTTCTCGAGTTGACAACTGGTCTTATTTTAATGGTGTGCAGGTGTTGATCGCACGTCGCCCAGCTGGCAGCTACAATATATATAATACAGTACGGTGGCATTAACTCTTCAATATAGTCAGCTTAAATCTACCTATTGTTGGGTTAATTTTTTTTTTTTTTGGTTTTTCCTTACCCAAAATTCCAAAAACTATCAAATTTAATTTCCCGGGGGGGGGGAATTTTTTCTAAGGCCTTATTTTCCACAACAAAAATAAAGGGGCAAGTCCCCGGACCCCAATTTGATATACCGTCATTGTCAATCGTAATATAGAAGGGAAAAAATAGCTATTTATTTTCTCAATCAACCAAATTTACATTCTTCAAAAATGCAGTTTTAAATCCGGAAAAGTCAGGGAATTTGTGAACCTAAAATAAGTTGACACCTGTGGGGGGGAGGGGAGTAAGTTTTTGTAAAGCTTATAACACCAAAGTTAATACTACCATGGATTTACAAGGAACGCCAGTTACTATTATAAGTCCATGATACTACTACCCACTACCTTTTTCAATACAAATTATTAAGCACTGCCTCAAAGATAGAAAAATGTATCATTTGGGCTCTTGCAACTTTTGCTATGGATTTGATTATTCCAATACAGCCTAATTAAATACTAAAATATGTAGGGGTTACCTCACAGTCATAAGCAAGCTATATTACCTCATCTATCCATACATATACAATATCAAATAAAGTTCTACAACAAACAAAATGCAAATGGAACATTGACAGAAACTATGTGGTTTTAAATTCGAAATGTGCAAGCGCTGTTTAAAATGGCCGCTCAAACTACACCGCCTGTGAATTGTCCAGACAGATAGGATTACGACGAACGAGAACACAATACAAGGCGGTGATTGAACTGAACATGAACGCCCAGACTAGGCTGAGTGTTTTGGGTGGATTTAGTTTTGAAGGAGAAGATTCTCTACCGGATTTCAGTGAATTTGATTCAACATCTGTAGTATTAGAATACCAAGCTGAAACGTAAGCATTATTTTCCATAATAAACGTGTGGGTTATTCCATGTGTGTCTGCAACAGTGTTGAAAAGCTAGTTCTAAATATAGCCCGCGCGCGGGCTGCAAAACGCATCAAGAATGCCAACAGACGCTTCCTAGATGTTTAGTGTATTAATTGGTTCCAAAAATAACATTTTGTAGTGCGTGCACTCCCATACTTATCGTCCAATCATTTAGCAGTTTGTTTACAAGAAGATTTTATCGTGTTTTTATTCAATATTGAATGAACGCGTTTGACCTCGATTCAAGTAAATAATCGAGGTCAAAAGTACAAACTACGCTACGATCGTATTTCGTCACAATGCCACTGGCAGCAGCTGAGAGCATGAGCTGTCATCTCTGGTTCTGGGAACAAGTAGTTACGCCCACGTTTCTTACACTGAAGCGCTGATACAAATAGATTAGGCCTAGATCTTGACACTTGAGATTAGCGTAGGCCCTAGGCCCACTCTTCTAGCACTTCTAGGTAGGTTTTTTTGTTTGTTTGTATCATGCTAGGCTAGGCTAGGGCGTAGGCCATCAAGTTTAAGATAGGCCTACTGTCAAGGCCTATGCCTAAGTCTACTCTAGCCTAGGTAGGGCCTAGTAGAGCCTAAACCTAAACGTAACCCTTTGAAACCCTTCCTTTGTATAGGACCTAGGCTTGGCATATTAAGTATCCCTTTGGGTCTACAGTTTTATACTAAAAGGAAATAGGCCTACCTAGCCTAGTCTAGTTTTTGTTATCCTAGCCCTAGGTCCTAGTCTAGACATTGTCTTCTTTAATGGGTTTTGGAATTGCAAATGAAGCTTGTGTGTTTTTACCTGATAACATAACCTTGGTGCAGTGTTATTAATTAGCTAGGACAAACACATATGACATGTGACAAGTTTATTGTTGCTGCACACTTGTTGCATGCCCAGGCATAGCTCTATGCCTTTGAGCCCAGTTCTAGGCCTACGGTACGTCTTAATAGGACCTGTGCTTATATTTTCCCTTGATCTCATACTTAACTTAGCCCATCATTATTAATGCAGTAGTCTACCTACACTTACAAGTAGGCCTACTCTTTTGGTTGGGGTCAGTCAACTTTTCAACAATGTATTTTTCCATTAAAAACTATTCTCTAGGCCTATGTCATAATTTTACACATTTATGACTTCAATACTTCACATCTACAACACCTTTAACGTCACTATTTTAAATATAAAGGAGTTTGAATGCAAAAGATGTTTCGTTTAAAATAGCGACGTTAGAGGTTTTAATTTATTATTTTCTTATCTTTAATGGGGAGCTTTGCCCCCCACCCCCCACCGGGGCTTCGCCCCTGGACCCCAGAGACGACACACCTAGTCTTACATAACTTGGCAGCCGCACCTACAACAACGTGCTAATAATTGACTGACCCAAATTGAAAAAGTTATAAGTTGACTGACCCCAACCGAAAGAGTTCCCATTTACATGGCCTAGCCTAGGCCTAACCCTACCCTAGACTTGTTTGATTTGCTCTGCTATATCCTAGGATCTTGTGGTTTGTAATATGCCTAGCCCTAGTGTGCGTTGTGCAGAATGTAGTTGGGCCCTAGTAGCAGTTGAAACTAACGTAAGGAGTGGTGTTGTTTTCCGAGTGTGACTAACTGGTCTTATTTTAATGGTGTGCAGGTGTTGATCGCACGTCGCCCAGCTGGCAGCTACAATATATATAATACAGGTATGGTGCATTCAAATTTCAATATAGTAGCTTAAACTACCTAGGCTAGTTGTTACACTTTCATCCTATCATTCAAAGGTTTCAGCAAGTCTTTGTGGATATAGTTGCTCCGAAGCAAGTAAGCAGATGCACGCGGTTTCGGCGGGCCAATGAGCGACCAGTATTTTAAATTGGGGACCGCTGATTGACTGTAATCCACCCGCTGGTGCCATCAACATCTGCTTACTTGCTTCGGAACAACTATACCCTCGGATTAGACCCAGGTGTGGTTGGTAAGCCTGGACAGTTGTCAGTAGTAGGCGACTTTAGGGTACTTTTTCGGGTTGGTGTGCTCCCCATTAAACACTGTTTTTTGCAATCTAAAGTACCTTCTAAACCTTTAACGTCGCTATTTTAGGCGAAAGTACTTTTCTGTTGAAAGTCTTTTATAATTAAAATAGCGACGTTAAAGGTTTTGTAGTGGAGTATTAGCCATACCCACGTCCGCTTTTAGTGCAAAAAACAGTGTATTAATAGGGGAGCACACCAACCGAAAGAGTACCGACTTTAGTTCTTGTCTAGGCTGTGGCATAAGGTTTGTCAGGTGTAGCCTGGCTATATCTTAGGCTGTGGTCAAGGTAGGGCCCACAGGTAGGTAGGCCCGCCTATCTTTGCATTTGTGACCCAAAAGTATTTTGTCGTTGAGCTTGACCCACTAAAATTAAATTAGGCTAGGGCTGTTGTAAATTTATATGAACTTTGCAGGTAGCAAATATAATTTATTAAAGGTTTGAGCTCTATGTTTCACATGGGCCCTACTTTTATCTTGATTCCTATGTTTAACAGTGTCTAGTTTACCCATGTGTCGGAATACTTTGACCAGTCATCATAAGTCATAACTCATACTCTTGTTCATTTCTTGGGGGAACTTTAAGGGGTGAAAAAATATAAAAATAAAAAAGTGCTTCAAATTTTAACAAAATTTTTGTTCAAAATCTGTTTTTTAAATCGTGTTAATCACATCTAGGGCCTAGGCCTACTAGGATGAATTCTATTTATGATCCAAAATCCAAAATAGAGATGAATTGTTTAAATCTCAGTAGACCTACCTAGGGTGGAGGGCCTAATTTAAAAAAGGCTTCCATGCTCAATATTTTAACCACACATTTTTTAGACCTTCACAAACAAATAAAAAATCAGAAAAAACATATTTCCAGACAAGCATAGACATAGATTGGTTTTACTTTTATTTAAAATTAATGAACTACCGGTACCTTGGCCTACATCAAAGATCGAAAATTTGTCAAAGTTATGGAAATATTACCCTGGAAAAAAATGAGTAGGGAGGACCTGTTAAAATCATCAGAAAAAAATTTATTAGGCCTATTTTATTTTTTATTTTATTTTATTTTATTTTTATTTATTACAGAACCTGAATTTCTGAAATATATTAAATGGTAGGGGCTACTTACTCTTATGGTTTTCAATCATGTTGGTCTAATTAAAATCAGTCAGATTGGTACTTAGGCCATCTAGTAAGTAGATATATATATAGTATATATTTCATAGCTCTATGCCTTTGAGCCCAGTTCTAGGCCTACAGTACGTCTTAATAGGACCTGTGCTTATATTTTCCCTTGATCTCATACTTAACTTAGCCCATCATTATTAATGCAGTAGTCTACCTACACTACTATTACTATTACACTATATAGATCTCCAAATGGGAATATTGACACCTTTTTAATAAATTACATGAACTCTTAGAGATGGACTGCTTGAAGGAAAAAGATATTGTACTATGTGGTGACCTTAATATTGATGTACTAAAAAATGATAAGAATACGAGAACTCTTAAAGAATTAGCTAATATGTTTAAATTAAACATAACAATTAATGCTCCTACTAGGATTGCAATAACTAAAACATCAATTTCTTCTTCTGCAATAGATAATATATTAACAAACATGGATAATGATATGTATCAAAGTGAGGTCATCATTTCAGCAATATCTGATCATTATGCTCAAGCAATAAATATATATCCTTTAGATCAATCTAAAAATGGAAAACATAGTAACAGAATACTTCTAACAGAATACAGGGACATGAGCAAGAGAAATATAACCATATTTAATGACAGACTTTTAAATGTTTCATGGGATGCAATATACAATCATAAAACAGTTGACCATGCATATGACACATTTGTAGATATAGGCCTAATAACTTTTCACTACAATAAATCATTTCCAACAAGAAAGGCAAAGATTCAGAACACAAAAAAGAAAAGTAATAAATGGATAACACAAAATGTGATGGAAATGTCAAGGAAAGTGAGGAGACTTGCGTTAAAACTTAAAAGGAATACAAATGTCAATGTTCTAAATAAATACAAAAAATGCAAAAGGAATATAAAGATACAATTCGAAAAGCGAAGGCTCATAGAATCAAAGAACTAATAAGGAAATCAGAAAACAAAGGAAAAGATATATGGAATCTGGAAAGGGGTTCAAAAAGAAAAAAGAAAACTGAAACAGAATTTGAAATCACAGTAGATAATGAAACGGTCAGAAATGCAAAGCAAATTGGAAACATATTCAATGACTACTTTATAAATATAGCCACAAAATTAACAGAAAGTCAAAAGAGAACTGAAAATGATGGAAAAAACTGTTGTCTGAAATAGATCACTTATTTTGTCTCAATAATGTAAGTGAAGATGAAACTTTGCGAATTATAAGAAATTTAAAGAATAAGAAATCAATAGGTCCAGATGGTTTATCAAGCTTTCTTATAAAGAAATGTGCAAGAGTATTAGTAGAGCCACTTACTTACTTAATTAATATGTCTCTTAATGACGGTGTTTTTCCAAAAGCTTTAAAGGTGGCGCGGGTAAAACCAATTTTGAAAGAGGGAAACACTCGAGACATCAGAAATTATAGACCAGTTTCAATACTTAATGCTTTTTCAAAGGTGTTTGAAAGAGTAATGTATAATAGATTGTCCGAATACTTAGAGTCAAATGAGATAATAGCAAAAGAACAACATGGATTCAGAGAAAAGAGATCAACTGAAACAGCTCTTGCTGCCTTCATTGACAATGTTGTAACAGCGCTTGATCAGAAAAAAACACCAGTAGCCATTTATATGGATCTTTCAAAAGCTTTTGACTGTGTGGAGTATAATACATTAATAAGTAAACTGTTTTCATATGGAATAAAGGGAAATGCCCTGCAATGGATATTTTCGTATCTACATGGAAGGACGCAATATGTAGAAAATTTCTGACCATTTGAACAAAAAAACTAAATCTGAGAGGAAATATATTAAACTGGGAGTACCACAAGGATCAATACTAGGGCCTTTGTTTTTCAATATACTAATAAATGACATGCCATGTGCAATAAGTGAAGGGGATATGCTTCTGTATGCAGATGACGCAACCACCATCCTTGCTCATGCACTTATAGAAACATTAGAAAAGACCGCTTTTATCAGTTTTAACGAAGTGCGCGCAGTGGCTGCAACCAAATAACCTAATAATGAATAATAAGAAAACTAAATGTATGATATTCCCAAGGAAAAATATGGAAGATCAAAATATTTGTATCAGGTTGTGTGATGAAGACCTTCCTATTGAACAAATAGACACAGCAAAGTTTTTAGGACTGTATATTGACAAGTGCTTATCGTGGGACATTCACACTGATTATGTAGCAAATAAAATAAGCTCCAATATATATGTCTTACGTAAAATGAAAATATATGCAGATAGAAGTTTGCTGTTAGTAGTGTACTATGCCCTGATTGAGTCACATTTGAGCTATGGGTTAATAGTGTGGGGTAATACATCAAAAAACAATTTTCATAAGATCTTTGTCATGCAAAAAAAAGCTTTAAGAATACTAGATAAAATTAAGAAAGGGGATACATGTAGAGGACATTTCAAAACGTTGAATATTCTTACTCTTGCATGCCTCTATATTTACAAAGTAATATTATTTTTAATTAATCATAGGGGAGATATAAAAAAAACATCAATATTCATAATTACAATACTAGGAGGAAAAATGATATATTTGTGACATCCCATAGGCTGGCTGTGTATGAGAAAAGCCCCACATATGCAGGAATAATCCTTTTTAATAAGCTACCTGCCATAATCAAAAACAAACCAACTGATACATTTAAAAAGGATCTTAGGACATTTCTTGTTGAAAAAGAATACTACGATATTGAGGAGTTCTTGGCGGACAATAATAATATGTCTTGACAATACAATTTATTTTGCATATTATAGATGCCTAGACTTATATTATCTAGTAGCCTATCTTATATTAGTGCAAAAGTATATATTTTTATTGTGTATTATTGTATTGTTGTAAAAGTGTATTTTGTAATTAATGTAAATTAGTTTTAGTATTTCTATACATCCTAATATTCAAGTCTTAGTCTTTTGAAAAGACGTGTTTAATAGCTAGCTAGCTTATAATGTAATGTTTAGAACTTGTTTACCTTGTCATAACATTGTAACAATATATGCTAGTATTAGGTATATAAAACAAGACAATAAAATGAAATGAAATGAAACCTCTTACTTAGCAGTAGCCTATGTAGTAGAGCTGTGTTACATTGGTGGTGACTGGTAAGGCCTCACTTCTTATTTCACTTGTGTCTGACACTGGCGCAAAGGTCGTCCACATCAGAACTATGCCTGTAGGTAGGTAATAATTAGGTACCACTTGTAACCAACACATTCGTCATTTTACATTTAGCCAACTTCTAATTATTCCGCCAAGAAAGGATCCGAAGTAGGTAGTAAAGAATGTAGGCCTAACTGCATACCTAGTTGTCAATGAAGAACGTACGCGGTACGCCTATGTAGGCCTACAGCTGGTAATTATTGTTTTTTTGATCTTGCGCACAATGCAAAGTTTTTAGGCCTATATTTGTTTTGGAAATTAAAAAAAAAACACTGTTACGGGTACTTTTTTGTTGATTTAAATGCATAGGCCCTAGGCCTTTTGCACAAACTTTGCAATGGCACGCGGGGTCATAGGCTTATTAGGCCTAATACCAATAATTACCAATAGCTCTACAGTCGATGTGTTGATAAGCCAGAAACAATTTCCAACAATTATTGATTTGAACTTTTTAATAAAATTGTTATGGATCCATTAATTTTTTACTGTTTAAAACCTTGAATCAGTTTGGCAAAAAAATTAACTGTAGTTCATTCCGTTCTACGTCTGTGATATCTGTGCAAAGTTTTGAACATCTGTGATGTCAGACAGCCGGGCACACAGGAATTTGTTTGATAAACCTCTGGGGCCTGTCGCATCTGTCCAGCGTCAAGTAGGCACTACCTAGGTAGTAAGAACGGATCTGGGTCAGTATGGTTTCTTGGAAAGGACTGTTAGGGAGTGGAATGACTTGTCTGGGGATGTTGTAGCTAGTGGGTCTTTGAGGGAATTTAGATCGTTTTTAGGGGAGGACAGTAATTAGGTCTGGGGGGAGTGAGTGGTTGTCACCGGGCGGAAGGGCCCATTTGTAACCAATTTGTTATAAAGGTAGTTTAATTGTGGAATTCCTTCAGACAATGGAAACAGGTAATTTGATTTACTAGCATGAGGCTACTGGAAGTCTGGAACACAAAAGTTGTTATTGGCTTTTAAGAGGGCTTCCTCAACTTAAAGGCACTAGGGACTAGGCTATGCAAACATCTGGGATAAGATTGGGTTCTAATAAACATTGATAACGGAAGTGTTACGTAGATGCCCATCCCGTGGACTTGGTAATGTAGTAAAGAGTTGGTGTTATCTGAAGTAAACGTGAGATTAGGCATGCTGACACTCAATGCCTATCGGTGGCCGACCTTATCTTTTAAAGAGCCAGTCACTAGTGCATTGCCCGTAGACCTAGGTACCTTGGCAAGTGTCGCATTGCTCTACTGTTGTGAGAAGTGTAGCCGGTCTAAAAGTTTCTAGAACACCACAATGTATCTGAGATATTGAGCAGGTTATACAAGGTCAAACACTCGTAAAGTACATTATTTAGATTCAACAATATCAACCTGTCACAAATTAGTCATTCCTATGCCGCGGTAAGTACTGGTTGTATTGGTTTGGGTCCATCCCCTTTCCCCTAAAGGTCTCGCTCGGTAAGACCCTGTTTATATTAGGGGAACATGCTGTACCTTGGACCACTTTTTACATTTATGTGGTTTCTGGAGAAATGAGATGATGATTTTAGTTTATTTTTTTTGTATTTGCTAGAACATGCCTTGTACAAACTTTGTTGATTTTATTGTATATGGCACTTTACAATTATTGCTATAAATTAACCATTTTAATAATTAGTGCAAAGTGGTCCAAGGTACAGCATAGCGATGTACCTTGGACCATGTAATTCGTACCTTGGACCATGTAATTTATACCTTGAATTATGTACATATATTACATAGAAAATTGAAGGATAGGCCTATAGGCCTACTTAATGTTTTCTTTCTTGTTAGTACTTCATATTTAAAGAGTGGGAGTGTATAGTTATATTTCTATTGACTAAAAATATTATTAAGGCCAGCCATTTTGAATTATAGAAACCAATATAAAAAGAAATTCGGTACTTAGACCCCCCCGAAAAGGAAAGTAAGTTAGGAGGTTGGGGGGAAGCATGAAGGGCGTTGCCGTAGTCAGCTAGCCCCCCCCCCCCCCCCCTCCCCTAGAAAGTGGATAGTAGGTTAGTGGAGTTGGGGGGGGGGGGTGGCGCGAAGTGCCAAGGGGGGGGGCCTAGCTGACAATGGCAACGCATTTTATGCTTCCCCCCACGGCGCTTTGCGGCCCCCGCCCCCCAACTCCACTAAATTCACCCTTCCCCTGCCCTCTTTACTTTGTGGCATTATCTAAAGAAAGAAAACAAATTGGCCTACCATGGTAAAGGAAATGCCATGTTAAATGTACCTTGGACATGGTCCAAGGTACATTACTACAAGGTGACCCAAGGTACAACCAAGCACGTAACTTTTTGATTTCCCTCCAATTTAGTTTGAGGTTAAGTTGCCTGTTTTTTTATGTAATTGGTATAACTATGCATCAAAACATGGTTCTCAGACTTAATAAAGTGTTTTAGCAGTAAAATATCATTCAAGGCTTTAAAAAGCAAAATAGTAACATGCAAAATGTTTACTTTGAATGGTTGAAAACACAAATATTTTTTTAATGATGCTAGGTTTTCTACCACCATCCCAGTTTGGTAAAGTCTGACACCTAGTGGCATAATTAACAACTAGAAATTTAGGCTATTTTTTTTACCACAAGATAGCAGAGATATCTTGAATGGTCCAAGGTACAACTATGTCCAAGGTACAGCATGTTCCCCTACTATACGTACTAACTTTAAGCTTTAATGCAGGATGAAATGCACATTTAAAACTCAACGTCGATGCAGCCTGCATCCGTTTAAGAGGGATGGGACACATTTGGCAGTTAGCAAATAGCTATTCGCTCGGCCAAGATGCATCCGACGTCTATGAAACTTTGCAAAGTTGTCAATGAAGCATACATGGACGGCCCTGTGGTCATAGATTTTCAAAATTATGTCTTAATCATCCAGAACAAAATAACGTAGGCTATACAGTCAATTTTGGAGTTTTTAACAAAATCAAAATTCGTGAAAACTAATTTATTTTTTATAAATTATTTTAAAACAAAATTTGGAAAAGTTTTACTGCAGAGCCCTATATTTCCACATTCGTGACATAGGGCTTTGTTCAAAATTTCAGACATCTGTGGTGTTAGTTGGCCAAACGAACAGCAATTTGCCTAAAACACATGTCCTATACTCTCTTAAAAGCAACAAGTTTAACCCGTGTAACCCACCAACCGGCGTGGTATGCAAGTAGGCCTAATATAGCCTAAACGGGATCTAAGATACTTAGGCCCAAATTCTTTATTGGTTTTTCATAAAACACTTGAGGAGCAATAACGCAAAGCAAAACACAATATGTCTATAAAATTTAAAAAATAATTGTTGATTTTAGAAGTTTTGACAGAAAATAAAGATAATATGTTATTAGGGCCTACTTATTATCATTAGATTAGGCCTACAAACTAATTGCTGGTCAACCAGACTTCCATGCATGCTATTTGATGAGGAAGTTTAATTTTTGGTTCAGAAAGCAATTTAGCCTTTGTCCCTGTTATAAGCTGTTGCTTTGTTGTAGACCTAATTGTATGTTTTTAAATCTCGATTGACATGTATGCCTATTGCATTTTGTGTCATTGCTCCTCACTTGTCAATAAACTTAGGGCCTAAATGATTTGGAAGAAAATGGATTTTAAAACAGTCTACTTGGCCTAGAGGGTAACATAGGCTACATGTTGTGGTTTAATTTACAGACGAGACCTTACCAGCTACCTACTAGGAAAAAACTCCATATTTTTATAAATTCTAGGGTTGCCGTCGATAATCGAAATATCGATCGATTATCGATATCAGTAATATGATATGATAATCGATTCAAGTATTTTGATATGATATGATATGATTATCGATTTAAATAGTGACATCGATGTTTTCGCGGTTTACCATGCTTAAAAATGCCGCGCTGTCGTATCAACGCGCCGATTGGTTGTCGGAGTAGCCAATCGCTGCTCAAGTATAATGCCACGCCCACCGCCGCCAGTGCGCATGCGCTCGCAGCGCGATACAAGGCGATACGAAAACATCGCCCGGCCCGATTGCGATTTGCGATGTATTCAGTACGGCTCGACGTGTTGTGGCGTGAACTTCTCTAGCGTCAGTCTGCCCAATTATATTGAATTCGTGATGTTTCTTCCGTCCCAAACGCTGCCTAACAAGATGAGTCAAGTGTGGCAGTTTTTTATTATTCAAAGAACGACGACGAGGAGGTTGGGAGGAGATAAGGCTGTGAGCTCGAATGTCGATGAGATCTCGCCACTATCTCTCGCTCGCTAGATGCGCGTACTGTTGGAACACGTAAACAGTGACACCCGATGCAAGTCAAGACGTATTAAAATATAGGCTGTGTAATTGAAATTCAGCCCTCAATTTTATTTTAAACATTCTAATCCTTAATGATCTCTTGTATTAGTGTTACAATTTTGCGTTTTTTCTGCTTCCTAGGCTCAATTTGGAATTTGATATGATAATCGATTTGGGTCTATGATATCGATATATTTCGATATGATAATCGATTCGATGCCTCCGATTATCGATCACGATTTTCACATCGAACGGCAACCCTAATCAATTCCCAAGTAAAATTATATGTAGTCTAGTTAATATTTCCCGGTGGCCCTTGCTAGGGACTGCCATGCAACCCGACTCGATGCCAACGAGTTTGTTTTCTGTCTTAGCACGAGGCGTCCCTCGGAGAGCAGGATGGCTCCGACCACCACGATAGAGACCATCACCATCACCAGACCGCTCAAGGTAACGTGACACGGCTTTCTTTATTACCTATGGTACTAGTTGACGGCTTGGCAGAGCCACTACACAATCTCGTGCCACGATACTATACCGAATTTAATACTTATTACACTCAGATTTTAAATACCACACAGGTTAACTCCTTTTATTCTAACACTCTCGTCTCACACTCCCCTGCTCCTACGCCATCACACCCTTCCCCCACGATCGCCTAACCAGGCTCTCCTTCCCGCCTTCTCCCCCTCTCTCCAGTCTTACCAACCCTATAAAAATAACTAACTAGGTAACACAAAAATAACTAATACCTACCTAACAAAAACAAGTCCAACTTGATTTTTAAAAGTAACACAGATGGTAGAACTATATGGCCTAGGCCAATTTTAAATTGACTTGACTGAAAAATTTGGTACCGTAGGTCTAAAGTTAGCACGTTTAAAGTTACTAAAGGCCCTATTTATTTTTATTTTATTTATTTAACGTCTATCTTATTCAGTTATAAAAACTGATTTACAAAGGAGGACAACTAAATAAATCTAATTACTTAGACCCAGACACAACAATGGACTACGTACGGTACAGTTTAAGTAAATATTTGAAATAGCAATATTAGGCCTACAACAATGCATTAAAACACAACAATTTTGGTAACAAATAGAAAGGATATTAGGAAATGCAATTAATTAATGAATCAAATATAAAAAAGTGGTAGGAGAAGAAAAAGAAAATGAAAGGTGGAAAAAAATTTAAAGAAGAAAAACGAAAAGAAAAAATTGATTCATTAGACGATCCCACTCAAACGAATATGAGGTTTGCCAAATCAGGGAGTAATTAAAGTAACAATCTGTGTGTAATGTTGTAACTGACGAGCAAAATAACGAGCTTTGCGTTTTGCCATTTTTAAATTTATTAATATTTTGCATTTATTTTTTCGTATTAGCCTAATTACAGATTTAAAATGCCATTTATTTTAAAAAAAAAAAATGCAAGATCAACAGAAAGAGCATCTACCCCGTAGTACTTTCGTACATGTTACCCTTCTTACACAATATCCTCACATTAGTTTTAAAACGATGTCGTATCATGTTAAAATTACAACCAAAATCAAATAAACACAACATAATATTAATAAAACACTTACACATCAACAAAAATATCTCTAAAAATCAGGGTTCCTGATTTTTTTGATTTTTATTAAAAAAAAACAAAATCATGATTTTTTATTTAAATCGATTTTTTTGATTTTTTTAAATTTTGATGTAAATCGGACTATTATTTATTCAAATTGAAATTCTAGACTGGTGTAGGCCTATTAGGGGCCTATAGGCCTACAATTTTATATGCAAAACCCTTTCTCTTGGTTTAATTTTAGGCTGTTTAGGCCAACCAGGTACGGGTCTAGGCCTACTACGTAAGAAACATGAAATAAAAAGTTTTTAGGGAGGGGTGGGTGTAAACATAGCTAGCTGCTAGGGCATATTATCTGTCAATTTGGTGAAAATTAATATTTAATTATTAATCACATCATCCTAGGTTAGGTATTGTATTACCTTTGGAGGTTACAGATGAGATAGGTAACAATTAAATCGATACAACTAGTACTGCATTGCATAGGTAAATGATCAGTCGGTTACAGATATTAGGCGGCCAGAGGCCTACATTCACAAATCACAAGACAAACTGGCTCGTCACGAAAGTGTCTAGGCCTAGGAACTAATTGTTATTTAGGCTTTTTTTTTTTTTTTTAATTTTTAGTTCCATCACAATTATTGTATATGACTGTGCCCTAGTGTGTTAGTACCTAGGAATGAAGTTTTAAAAGCCTATACCAGGTCTAGAAGACCTGTGAAATCATTGATCACTGCCTCAGAGTCATTTGGATCATTTTTGTAATATTTGATTTAAATCAATGATTTTTTTAATAAAAATCATTTGATTTAAATCTGATTTAAATCAATGATTTAAATCATTTGATTTAAATCAATTTTACCCTGCTAAAAATTGCTACTAGGTAGGGTAATACAAAAACCTCTTTAATATTAATGTTGAAACATCTGTCACCTTTAAAATCACTTGGCAGAAGTTTCCGCAACGAAACAGATCGATTCTGGTACGGTGATGTTCTAGCCCTAGGTGGAATTAGGGAACTCCCGTGTTTCATTTTGTATCGTTGGGTTATGTGGTAATTTGACTGAGTTTGTGGAGAAATGGGAATACCGTAGCCCGCACCTGAACTCGACTTCATACAGAGTCTGCACCAGGTACACTGCCCGAGTACCCCCACCACCGGACCGCTGGCAGAGAGGGGAGGAGGGGGGGTAAGGACCGACAATGACATAGGCCTATTCACGTCGGACCAGACTCTGTTTGAGTTTAGTACCTACTTGCAGGTCAATCTGTAGTCAGTTAGGCCTATGTCAATTCATTTAGATCAATTCCAACTGGAATAGACCATTTTCAGAATTAATAAATAATAAATAAATAAATTTTATTTAGAGTCTACCCACTCAGTTATGTAACTGATTTTCAGTGGGGGACTTTAAATCAAAGCGACCAAGCCAACCCTGCAGGCCCCGACGCAATCGACAAGTGAGCGATAACCAACCAAAGATCGATATTTTTAATAGGAAATATAGCAATCAGTGGTATGGACAGTGCGAACACCCGCGAATCAACGCCAGAATCAACAAGGCCGATTCAGAACAACTCTGAAATTTATTATGTGCTTCGTTGCTAGGACGGCTCCAAAGTCACCGTTTACAAACTCCTAAGACAAGAACTGATGGACTGAAGACCAAATCAGAAGTCAAAAAACTTCTGACTTTAGCGGGAATCGAACCCTGGACCTTCTGCATTGGAAGCAGATACGCTAACCACAAGACCAACCAACCAACTGCGCATGCACGCTCCGTTGCAAAGCATTATAGGAGAGAGCCAATTGGCTTGTTCACTGCGACTTTTACTCACCACGCTGCGCTATTGTACTAACCCCCCACCGCCGTCTGAATGCCTGTAAAGGCGGATGTAGAGTGTAGACGGCGGTGATAGCCCAACTTGCGGGTGTCATGGCTGCTCATAGCTGTCAGCAGCCTACTGTTTTTACTGTCAGTTTGCATAGTTTTATGTTGAAAGCAAAATGCTCTATTGCTGTGTGTATTCGTGTAAGGAGAGAGGAGGGCATACTGTCGTGTTTATTACTACAAATAAACACAATCACACATAATATACTGACAATTGTGTCTTTATTCGGCCTCCTTCCTACGTAACCTCTCTCATGTCAACAAATCAACACTGGCTAGGACTAAGCCCTAGGCTTTGCTGAGGCATATGCAAGTAGGGCCTAGGCCTATACTTGCTAATTTATAATACCATGATATTGATATGCCTAGGTCTACATCTAATGCTGAAGAAAAGCCTAGGCCCTAGTCCTTAGTAGCCTTATTCCAAGTAGGCCTAGGTCTAATAACAGTGCTAGGCCCCAGGTTGTTATGCTCAAAACCCAGGTGTATAGTGTCATGAAATCTACTTCATTTCAAGGATGATCAAACATTTTGATAAGTTAAATATTACTATCAAATACAAGTGAGAGAAATTGACTTTTTGCTCAAAATAACCCAGCACTGGGGTGTTGGGTGCTCCGTTCAAAACGCAGCATTGAAAAGGTTAATTTTATGAATAAATATATTCGTGTGAAATTTGAGCGCAATAGAATAATTATTTCTTATGAAAATCGCAATTTTACGATTTTTTTCAATTTTTAACATTTCTTCGACGAATAAAACCTACATGCTTTATCCGATTGTAATGATTTTTTCACAGAACTTTAATTTTATGAATTAATATATTCGTGTGAAATTTGAGCGTAGGCCTAATCGAAAAATTATCTATTAAAAAAATCGCAATTTTACGCTTTTTTCGTTTAAAAAAAATTACGCTCATCCATCAACGCGGCGGGACTTAAGCGATTTCCTAGTTGTTAAATAATATTTATAAAAATGAATCTTTCAACTTTTTGTGAAATATTTCACGTTGAAACTTTCAAATTGAAATATTTCACTCTTCGATCACTACTACATGCTTTATCCGATTGTAATGATTTTTTAACAATACCATAATTTTAAGGATAATATATTCGTGTGAAATTTGAGCCAAATCTAAAAATGATTTCTTATGAAAATCGTAATTTTACGATTTTTTTATTTTATTTTCTACTTTTAACACCTACATGCTTTATCCGATTGTAATGATTTTTTTTACAGAACCTTAATTTTATGAATTAATCTATTGGTGTGAAGTTTGAGCGCAATCGAAACATAATTTCTCATGAAAATAGCAATTTTACATTTTTTTTTTTTTTTAAAAAAACGCTCCGCCCAACAACGCGCCTGAAAAAGCGTTTGCGAAGCTTCCTAGTCTGTATTTGATTCAGTACCGTAGCCTATTTAACTTGGACATGATATTACATTGGTAAGCCTACGTTTGAAGCTTTCTCAGTTACATAAAAATAAATAAATTCATATTTAGAGTCTACCCTCTTAGTTATATTATTGATTTTCAGTGGGGGACATAAAACCAAAGTGACCAAGCCAACCCTGTAGGCCCGACGCAATCGAGGAGTGAGCGATAACCAACCAAAGATCAATATTTTTTAATAGGTAGGCCTAATCTAGCAATCAGTGGTATGGACAGAGTAAACACCCGCGGATCAATGCCAGAATCAACAAGGCCAATTCAGAACAACTTTGAATTTATTATGTGCCTCGTTGCTAGGACGGCTCTAAATATATGTTCAACATATTAACATACCTACTCACTATTCAGGCACGTAGGAACGTTTTGAAAGTTGAAAATGAAAGTGGCAAGGTCCTAGCCGCCGGCCCTTAAAAAATTACACCATTCTTCTTTGTCATCTCAAGTTTTAACTGAAAAATGGCAACTCATTACCGTTTTGTTTATGAAGGATGTACACTAGTTGTTTTTGAAATTTCAATTTGATTGATGTAGGCCTATGTAAGTAAAAGTGTGTTTTGCACAATAATACTAGAGACATTTTTGAAATAACTTAAAAAATATTAATAGGTCAAAAACTAAAACTAAAATTTCGGCACTCGCAATTTGATTGTCCAACAAACCATCATGTAAAAGTAGCCTATGTTATGCACAATAATAGAGAGAGTTTTGAAATAACTTTAAAATATTAATAGCCCAAAAACTAAAACTAAACTTTCTGCACTTGGACAGCAACTATCTCATGTTATCTAAAAACTCGATAATTGAATGTGAAGCTAATATTTTGCCTCTCCCCCTTGGACCAAACTTAAGGGGGGAGGCATTGCCCCCTGTCCCCTGGTTCTTATGCCACTAAACATATTCATGAATGTGGTATTATATTAGAGGGCGACACTGACAGGTTGGCTACACACGTACTATGGGGCAGATGCTCTTTCTGTCATTCTCGCATTCATTTTTATAACGTAGGCCTAATAACATGTTCAAATGTTGTAATGAGAATGCCAAAATTTATTAAATCAAAATAAACAAAAAATACATTACTAGTGGGCCAACCGGTCAGAACCAGTCACGGGGGATGAAGTAGGGGGGTAGTTCTCACGTTACGGTCGTCATCGTTTGTGCTGTCTGTCATCGTCGTCGGAAAGGTCGTCAAGGGCGACGATTGCCAGAGCTCGCCTCTAGTTTCGGGGAGTAATATACTAACTCTCCTTCTTACTTGACCGGTATGTTTCAAAGATATAAATTACAATTTAATACAACCACGACCGGGGTCACTAGGGTGGGGTGTGGGGTGGGTTCTAATGGAAACCCTCGGACCAGCACTTCGGTGATCCATGTAGAGAAGTATCAGGCAGACTGGATTCCGGGGAAATACACTTTCAACTATGTAGCCCAAATCTGTGTTCAGAAACTGCACGAAAACCTAGCTGATCTTATCCATCTATCACGTCATCAGATCCATCGCCTCCTACTCGTATGGTTTCCTACTCCGCCTGGCGGGAGTGGGCCACGTGCTGCTGCAGCTGGTCCAGATTGCGTCACACGTGTCGCCTGATGGTCGGGGATGGGGCCCCCCCCCCAACCCAACCAGCACAAGGGGGCTTGGAGCCGAGCCAACAACGGCGTCTTGAGTGCGGGAACTCGATACCTCTTCTCTCTCACTTCTCGGCAACAGAACAAAGTGCTGCTAGATGGAGGGGATGTCAAGATGAAAGAAAGAACCACTCGGCTTGGATCGTGTTCCCTTGTTGATGGACTGGGAACACTGGAACACGATGACCGGGAAGAGCCTGGTTTGTTCCCTGCACCACCTTCTCCCCTGCCACAGCGGAACTCTTTAGACCACTCGCACCATCCGCTAGCTGAGGTTTTGGTTTATTTGGTTAAAGCTAAAGGCGCGTCAACCGTTAGGTCATAATGCGGCATTCTAGCCTAGGATATGGGGAGAAGGGGCCCAGCGGTCAGAACCCCAAGGGGGGCTTCTCACGTCGAAGACGTCATCGTCTTTGTCATCGTCGGCGTCGTGGAGGTTGTCAAGGGGAAGGGGAGGTGTCCCCGACGACGATTGCCAGAGTTGGCTGGCATCTAGATTCGATATGCTGCGATATGTAATATGCTATAGTTTGCGAGTGCGAGGTGCACTTTTTCTCTTGAATCGCCTTGTACGATTAGCAGAGCCAACCAAGCTCTGGGCCAGTTCTAGCCCGGGCCCAGTTCAACATGTGGAGATCTTTCTAGGTGAAAACTTCAAATTTAAAACTTGATGCATAGTTTCCGAAATTACTGTAAACACAATAATTGATCAAGACTTGCGTTGTCCATTTTATAGATTCAGCAAACTAGTATGTGTACTGCCCTTCTTCTCACAGAGAAGCCTCATGCGTCACGCGCGAGACTCTGATTCGGGAGGTCACGGGCTCGACTCCAGTCTCCGGCAGTTCTGCCCCCTCCCTCTTACGCTGTCAACTCTGTTAAGTGTTTGCCCTGCCCCATTCAATATCGTCAATGTTTCTCTTCGCTTTCCTCCAACCCAACCCTTGAAGCGCCTGTCAACATGTACTTCGAATACCCACCCCCTCAGTTCTCCGAAGCAACCCCGTCGACGCCGACGCCACCGATACATCTAATGTACACAGAAGTACATCAAGGGCTGGGTGGGTCCAGCAGATGGCTACAACTAGACTCCTTGGTTTCCTCCTGGACGAGGATGCACCTTGGTCTGTCGCCCCAGGCGCCGGACGAGACCCCACTATACACGACGCAGTGATTTAATCACCCCCGGCCAATTAACTTCCGCCCACACTCGAACACTAATTAATTAACTGGTTGTTCAGAGTGGGGTGATTTACACTCGTGGAACCGAAGACGCCCGATCGATGCCAGGTGGGGGTTCGGGGATCGAGTCCCAGACCATCACAGACCCGGGTTCCAGTCCCGCTCTCATCTCCTTATTGCACTGACGGCCCGATGACCCGGTGCCGAGTATTAGTAGTTTTAGAGCGCTTTAACAGCTAAGATTATTCGCGCCTCCAAGATAAACAATTGTGAGTGAGTGTGTGAGTTACCACCATGTTTACTTCTTTTCAAGGGGAGGAACGGTAAGGGGAGACGCGGGGGGTACAAGGGGTGAACAGGCCTGGGCTGGTAAAAACCAGCCACAAGCGTATGGGGAGGGCAGGGGTTCCCCCACGCCATGGTCGTCTCTGTCCTGTGTCATCGTCCGTCTGTGTAGTCATTGTCGTCGCCGTCGGGGATGTAGTCAAAAGGAAGGGGAAAGTTCCCCGACGACGACCCAGAGCTCGCCATTAGTTTCAGGGAGTGAAACCCCTATACTCACGGGCCAAACCATGAGAAGGTTGCGAGTTGAAATTTGATGGCCAAGACTGAGAGACTTAGTATTGCTATAGGGCGCGTCAACCGTCAGTTCACAACGCGCCACTCTGGCCTAGGGGGGAGGGTCTCCCAACCAACAAGTAAGAACAGTCTAGGAATAAGTCGCTAAAAGATGTTTCGTGCTGTTTTACTTGACTTGGTCTTATCTAATCCTCGCCCAACACTAACTAGCGCGCGATAAGCTACCTGCTCGTGTGGCGCGTGGTGACCGGGGCACGAGTCCGTGCAACCACTCGCTGTCTTCTACGCACGCGTGGCTCCCCCACATGCATCACTTGTGCCCTGTAACCTTCCGGAGGGAGCTTTAATTGCTTCTACAGCGGAACACACACTACCTGCCCGCGCAAGGCACCAGGGAACGTACTCACCTTCCCGCGCAAGGCGCCAGGGAACGTACTCTACCTGCCCGCGCCAGGCACCAGGGAACGTAGTCTACCTGCCCGCGCAAGGCACCAGGGAACGTACTCTACCTGCCCGCGCAAGGCACCAGGGAACGTAGTCTACCTGCCCGCGCAAGGCACCAGGGAACGTACTCTACCTGCCCGCGCAAGGCACCAGGGAACGTACTCTACCTGCCGCGCAAGGCACCAGGGAACGACTCTACCTGCCCGCGCAAGGCGAGACGGAACGCACTATACCTGCCGCGCAAGGCAACTGGGACACGCGTCCAGCGAGCGACCCGCATCCCCATCGATCGAGTCTCGTAGTTCGGGAGGGAGTACGCCCTAGTCCTGTCACTGCAGCGTTTTCCTTCTTCGCCCTAGTTCCCGTCTGGGATGGAAATCATTCGCGATGCTCCGAGCGCGTTTGTGGTGACTTTGTGACGAATATTCGCGCGGTAATCTGGCCCGATGTGGTCGGACTGTTAGTCAGTTGTGAGTGAGTCGCTAGCTGAGGTGGTCAAGTTTAGTGCAAGACGTTGACTGTGCCCCGCTCGGCTGCAGATATGGCTGGGACCCAGCCTCACATAGCCCAGGTGTGTATAGCTCGGTGTTCTAGCTCACGGGGTTCGAACCCGGGGCCCTGGGTCACGGGTGCATTGCTCGCTGCAAGTGACACTTGCTAGGATCACTTGTGGCAAGTGAGCCCAGTCAGCCGTGAAGAGGCCGTAGAAGGGAAGGTAAACACGGTTTGTGTTCAATCTTCTTCGACTCTTTCTCTTTCTCCATCTGATGGGAGTCGAACCCGCGACCTTCTAACAGTGGTGCGCGATCAGGGAGCAACCATTGTGACGTCACGGGTCTGCCCTCATTTAAGAGGATAGGACATATTTCCTGTCTGTTCGCGTGACTCTTATCACAGTTATCACACAGAGAGAATCACGGAAGCGGAAGTTTCGAACTTCCTTAAAAGTTTGGAATCATTTTAATAAATGACTTCATTTTTATAACTGTAGAGTTTGATAAAAATTCGAAATAGACCATTTTCGTGAAAATGTTTCTCCCTGGTCAACGAAAAGATATTGATCTGTGCTTGTAGAGTTGTAGGGCTGTCCACGTATGCTTTCTTGACGAATGTGCAAAGTTCCATATACGTTGGATAGCTATTTACCAAAACTGTCAGAATGTGTCTTCACATATTAGCTGTTAGTTCTCTGCGCAACATTCCTTCAGCTTTGAGGGACTGAACGTGAGGAATGGACGAAGATAGGGGAACACCTGTGCTTTTTACGGAATGTAACAGTTTCCTCTCTTTGCATGATAGCTCAGCTGGCTTTTATCTCAAGATGAAATGGAAATTTAATGGGTAGGTGATTCACGAGTGTCAAAAACTGACTAGCAGTCCCCTTTGGCTCATACGATTAGGACGCTGGTCCGAAGTGTATGACACTTCGAGGACGTGGGTTTGAATCCCGCATGAGGAATGTTTTATTTCTGTGATTGTCCTTCATCGCCATCCATCACCACATCGTCTCGAATAGCAATATTGTAAAAATCAATCAAGGCTGCGTTTTACTTCATGCCCACCCTACTCGCCCACTCTCTCGCATCCTAGCCTAGAGCGACCTGCAGGTTATTATATCCCCTTCAAACCCAGTGTACTACATCCTACATGTAGATTTTTGATTTTATCATGTACCGGTAATTTGTTTTTTAAATTGACCCCTGCTTTTGGATCTTGAACCGTGAACGTACTCACTGCAAATTGTGCAGTTTGTTTCGTGGTGGGTTTCGTTGTAAATAAATTATAATTTTTGATTTTTATGTCAATTTTATTTACGGTACAAAATTTTGGATTTTCTTCACAATCCAAAATTTCCCAAAAATCTTTTTTAAATTCTAAAACATAAAATCTTGTTAAAAAATTCACAGCTTGAACTTTGTTGGGTTATAATTTCCTAAAGTTGATACAGATCTGAAGGGCATATATTCTACCGGTACCATCTTTGCCCTGTGGAGTGTCCCCCGCGTTCCAGGTAGACATACGTCTCTGTTGAGTCAGTCGGCCGGATGTTGCTAGCTGAGGTGCGCGTCACCGTCTGACTACCTCGTCCCGTCACCCCCGCCCACGCGCGCTCGTAGTGTTGCTTCAGTGACAACACTCAACACGTAAATAAATACAACTTTACTATGTTGTCCAAGTGCGCGTCAACCGTTAGGTCATGATGCGCCACTCTGGCCTAGGTAGATGAAAGAAGGAGGGAGGTCCGAGATGGTCAGAACTCAGAACCAGCCAGAGGCGTCTCACGTTGTGGTCGTCATATTCTTTGTCATCTGGCCTAGGTAGATGAAGGAAGGAAGGCGGGAGGTCCGAGATGGTCAGAACCAGCCAGTCATATTTTGTCATCGTTCTAGTTGTCAATGTCTTCGTCGAGGGAAGACAAACGTCCCCTACGACTGCCAGAGCTCGCCTTTAATTTTGTGGAGTGATACTCCCATTTTTATCAGCTGTATTTTGACGTCACATGTTTTGGACAGTGCGATCTCGGGCGTTTGGACCGTCCGCGGTAACACTGACTCTACGAGGACGTGGGTTCGAATCCCGCGGGCATAGGGCATGTTCTTTTGTAGGCCTACTCGTCCTTCATCTCATCTGTCACCACTCATCGTGTCAGTGACGTTGGAGATGCGTGTTTAGCACAGTTGTGTTCTGTTCATTCGGCTGATTGACACCAGACTTGTTTGAAATGTTGTACACGCCAAGGAAGTGGAACTTTCGGGCTCTACAGTGGCACTTTTTGAAAAATAGTTTCAAGTGAACGCTACAAAAATAAATTGATTTTTACCATTTTGGATTTTCTTAAAAAGTCCAAAATTCATCATTTTCGCGAATTGTTTCTGGCTGACAAACAAACAATGTTGATACTCTACGACTGTAGGGCTGTCCATGTATACTTCCTTGACAACTGTGTGAAGCTTCATACACATCGGGTGCCTCCCGGCCGAGCGAACAGCTGTGTACGAAGTGTCATGTGTGGCAGAATCAACAGGGAGTCGAACCCAGGCCGAGAATATTGCGACTAAAGGGCCATTCACAACCAACTTAGGCAGCTAACTTATCCTCTAACTTTAGGTGTCTGTTCATGATAGATGTTTTTAAACCGATCACAACAATACAGATTTGCATTGTTTACTTTTATAGCGCCAATGCTTGTTGCCAATGCCAAATTGTCGGCTCGTGTCACTCTCTGATTGGTTCATTCTTAATGTTAAGTTAGCTGCTAAGTTTAATAAGTTTGGAGTTTGCAAACTTTCTGTTGCTGATAAGTGTTTTGGTCATGAACAGACATGTTGTTTTCCATAAGTTAGCTACTAAGTTGATTGTGATAAACCTGGTTTATTTGTGTAAACTGACTGCTCCGAGTCCGGGAAGTCAATACCACCAGTTGGTCGCGTCCCAAGAGAGTTTGGCAGGAACCCGCGTCCGTCCGGAATGCCGAGGAAAGTGTTGACTGGGGCACGCGAGCCGCTTGATTATATTTTGGGCATCTGGGAATCACTCACTATAGGAGGTCATCTTTAACAGCTACGTTGTGTAAGACTGGACGCGAATCATAATCTAATTAGCACGAGAACACTATATACGAATCTAGACGAACATAGATCATAAATTATGATCTAAATTCGGGATTATGATTCATAATGACTTCCTGTGGCTTACTTCCAGTTATGGCCCCAAATGGTCACACGAAATACATGTAAACGTTGACCAAAAATAATCAATGTTTATGAAGAAGAAAACTCTTCCTTTAACTTTGACGGGGAAAGGGCCACACTTCGCAGAGAAATAAAAGAATTCGTTGTCAGACTGTGAACACAACCAAAACATAACATATAGGTCTACTGATTTTCTTGCACGTAAACCGAGGCGTGCGAAAGTAGAGCCGAGGCCGTCGCTAAAGAGAACGACGGCCTCGGTAGATCACTCTACTTAGAGGCGGTGTGTCGGGTCGGAGTGTACAGGAAGCGATGGCTGTGCCTGCCTCGGATAGGAGTTTCTGGAGGTGAACTGTGTGTCTGGATAGGAGGAGACGCTACTCCCCTAACAGGTCGGGACTCGCTCTCCCGTGTGAGTTGATTACACCCTGCAGTCCCTGTCTGGATTGCGAAACAGCTGCTGCCAGCCAGCGAGTGTTATCGCCGTCTCTGCATAATAATATTGCACCGTGCTATAATCTGCTAGCTGGCGGTGACGTGAGCTCTGCTATCAGCTGCTGATTACCGCTATCACTTCTAGGAAAGTCGAGCCGTGGGAAGGAACCGGAGGTTTGACAGCTGGTTGACTAGGCTGGCTGGCTGGCTCGCGGGGTAGATAGAGACGGGCCCAGGAAAGTTATAGTTTGGCATTTACTTGTCTTTATTGCTCGAGTAAGCGTCACACATGAGATTCGGCAATAGCATGACTCAGTTTGGACTAATTATTATCACCTGTATGTCAAGTGTCATCGGTAACACATACCTACATCTGAACTGTACTGCTTGTAGGCTGTAGCCCGCGCTATCTCAGAGGTATTCTCTCAATTCCTGTTGGGGGTAATTGTCTTGAAAACATCTTGCTTTAGTATTTTAATGTGATTGTAACGCAGTGTGCATGAATGATTGAATGCAGCATAGGGTTATTACCCTGTCCCACCATGTGGGTGTCACTTTCCCGTAGGGTAGGTTCATCACCACCCTTCATAGTCATAGTCCATCGTCTCGGCTAGCTAGGTCGTAAATATGAGATTATAAGCTCAGTTAGCTATAGCTCAGAACGTGCAAGCAGGAAAGAGGGTATCATGGGCAGAATGCGGCCTAGACTAGGCAGGAACGTGTGTCAGCCAGGGTGTCGTGTGGGCGGCCGTCAGTCACGGAGGTGATGTATCCAGACTCCTGCCTGTCTGTCTATCCGTCCTGCCAGCGCCCCCCCCCCCCCGCCGCCCACGGGAACTCGATCCAAACTGTTGCCACACGTAAACAAATCAATACCTAGCGCTGTTCACGGACGGACTGGGTGGGTCCTCTCTGTAGAACATGTCAAGCTCCTTGCCACGCTAGGTGGGTCCTCTCTGTAGAACATGTCAAGCTCCTTGCCACGCTAGGTGGGTCCTCTCTGTAGAACATGTTTGACTCTCCAAGCTCCTTGCCACGCTAACTTGTCGGCCTGTGACTATTAGTTGGTTTATTACCCCTCCCCCTCCCATCTCTATTACGACGTGGGGGGGGGGGGAGTTAAGATTGTTAGGTGAGCTCAGACAAACCAGGTTTTGATGCAGAGTACAGCAGTTTATTCTGGATCACTTTTGAAGATCAACTGATTTTCATATAGGGTTACGGTTTGCACCAGGATGTCAAGTTTCATTGGTGCATTTTCAAAATATTGCTTCGTTTTTTAGTTCAGTAATTTCGTAGTTGAGTTGGATGAGCGAAGCAAAGACTTCAATTTCACTGACCCCCAAAAAAATTAGCTAAGAGTGTTTTTTTTTCTCTGTTCGCTCTATAGGCCTACCGGAGGGGACCTTCAAAATCTCTGATCTTAGACCACTGCCACGTTTTTGGGTACAATTGAAGAAATATTTCTCATGAATATTATAAATAAATAAATAAATATATAATATAATAGTAAATAATCAATTTTTTCCGATTTTTAGTGCAATATTTTCGTGACATTTGGGCTGATTCTTACCAAACGGGTGGGGCTACAACGTTCATATATTTTACATGGACATTAAGCTTATGATGATGTAGTACCTTTTGAAAGAAAAAGTTGGAAAAGTTAGCCAGAATCCATAGAAATAAAGGTTTTAATACAAGTTTTTTGAGGTATTAACAATTAACAAGTAACAATAGAAACTTGACAACAATCACCTACAATGCATTCAAAAAGCACTTGCAAAAGTAAAGAGATCCCACACAAACTAAATCTTTCAAAAAAGCTCATCCATCAACGTGACTAAAAACAGTGTTCACGAAGCGGCCTAGTAATTTCTAATACCAGTAGGCCTGTACGAGAGAATTATCGGCAAGGATCATAGAAAATGTTTATGATCACCCTTTGCTTTTCTCTCCATTTTTGGATTGCGTAATCTGAAACCCATGGGGATTTCAAATATCTACCTAGAGTTTATCTTTACCTAACCGGAGACTGAAGAGTCCGGGAGTCTAAGGCCTGAACTTATGGTTGTCCCAGTGGGAGCCCCTTCGCCGCCAAGGGGCGACACGACAGAGTAGTATTCATAGACGTCTCATTAAGAACCCAGTTTGAGAATGTTTACACCAGATGCTTACACTCTTGGCTGAACTTGGTTCAAACTAGTTGACATTACACTATTTTATAACAGTTAGGTTCTCCCCCCAGTCCCTAGTCCGCGTTTAGTGTCTTCTTTTGCAAATGCTTGATTATTCCCCGATTTGCTGAACTCATTTTTGGCAAACCTCACGAGTAGGATCGTCTAATAACTTCTTTTTTAGGCTTTTTCTTTTATATCCTTTCTCTTTTTCCCCAGTTTATATTTGATTCTTTTAAACTAGGAAAATGCTAAAGTCCCACCGCGTTGATGGATGAGCTTTTTTGTAACTTTTAAGTTTGCGTGGGACCACTTTTCCTTTGCATGTGCTTTTTGAATGCATTGTAGGTGATTGTTGTCAAGTTTCTATTGTTACTTGTTAATTGTTATTATAAACCTAAAAAAACTCATATTAAAACCTTTATTCTATGGATTCTGGCTAACTTTTTCAACTTTTTCTTTCAAAAAGCAATACATAACCATTACCTTAATGTACATGTAAAATATGAACGTTGTCGCCCCACCCGTTTGGTCAGAATCGGCCCAAATGTCACGAAAATATCGCACTAAAAATCGGAAAAAATCGTAAAAGTACGATATTCATGAGAAATATTTCTTCGATTGTACCCAAAAACGTAGCAAGTCTAAGTTCAGAGATTTCGAAGGTCCCCTGAAATTTTCATCAAGATCGCATATGCCGTTTGCCCGGTAGAGAGCGAACAAACAGACAAAAATACAAAAAAAAAAACAAAAAAAACAAAAAAAAAAACCTGAGCTAATTTTTTGGGGGGTCAGTGAAATTGAAGTCTTCGCTTCGCTCATCCAATTAATTTTTCTTCATATTTTTAGTAGGCTATAGACGTACAATTGAATATGTTATCAATCACAAATGTGTAGTCTAGTCTTGTTATTAGTGTTGGCACTTGACACGCGCCGATTTTCAAGAGCCATTGAATTTTTCAATTAGAATTTATTTGAAAAATATCAAAATTCAATAATCAAATTTCAAAAAAATAAACCCAATCAACAAGATATTGCACATTAGCATTAGGCCTACTTATTTCACTTGAGTCTGAGCTCCCACTGTAGGCCTACATCCTTGACAGAAATTATTGGTTTATTTATGGTAAAATACAGTTCAAAGAACAAATTTCTTTTTCAGTAAAATTCCCATCACTACTCGTTACTTAGCCTATGCAGGCCTATTGTTGTTAAGAGAGTATAGGACATGCGTTTTAGGCAAATTGCTGTTCGCTTGGCCGACTGACATCGCTTCACAGGTGATTGAAATTTTGAACATATGTCAAGAATGTGGAAATATGGGGCTCTGCAGTAACACGTTTCCAAGTTTTGTATTAAAATAATTTAGGCCTACCTATATAAAATAAATTATTTTTCAAAAATTTTGATTTTGTTAAAAACTCTAAAATTGACTATATTCATGATTTTTTCTGGCTGATTAAGACAAAATTTTGAAAATCTATGACCACAGGGCTGTCCATGTATGCTTTATTGACAACTTTCATCCCTACATCGGATGCATCTTGGCCGAGCAAATAGCTATTTGCTAACTGCCAAATTTGTCCCATACCCTCTTAAATTAATGTATTGTTATCTTAAACTTTGCTCAATTACATTTCATTATTTTGTCTGCATTTATGTACTTAATTTGATTTAGCTGTCCTCCTTTGTAAATCAGATTTTATACCTAACTGAATAGGATCGACAAACAGACGTTAATTGTGTAATTGTTGTTTGTTTGTAGGTGATCGCCTTCATATGCGGCGTGATTGTGGTGGTGCTGATGGTGATGGCTCTCGCCTCCACTGACTGGCTCATGACCATGGGCTGGAGACAGGGATTGTTCATGCACTGCGTGTCCGAGAGCGCACCGACGCCCCTGCCCTTCAATCTAAACGACCCCCCAGGATGCCACAAAGTCAGGGATGAAGGTGAGTCATTAACAAGTGCACGAATGTCTTTTGCTTATCAATAGAGGTACGGTAGCCTACTTGAAAATAGCATTTTGTAAATAGATTCTACAAAGTGCTATTATTCACTTACAACTAAGGTTTTCCAGTCCTATTTTATTTTACATAGTATCTATAATTTGTTTCTTCACATTTTTATTCAGATTATATTAAGTCAATCTTGATGACATAATACCAAAATAATAATATGTAGGCATATAATTTTTTGAAAGTGGGCAGAAAATAGATGCTACAAAATGCTATAAAATCAAATTACACATGGAAATTATAGACTTCTACTTCTACTTATCTACAATGCCCGCACTACATAAAATATGCTTACGACAGTAGGTTCACGCTGGTAGGAATCATTAGATTTGTCTGTTTGTTTGCCTGCACTAATGTGAAAGTGTGTGCACTGGTTTGTTTGTGCACTTCAGGGTACCATACTCTAGCCCACACTAGCGCCAATAGCCAGCGTCAAGTGCTTACACCAGCACTTTGAGCATTTACACTCTAGGTCTGCGAATGATTAACGAACAAACCTACTGTCAATCTTAGTAACTAATGGTAGTGTACTGAAAGTTGTTCGACATTTTCTGTGTAGCTCCCTCCCCCTCTCCGCCCCCATAGTTTGGGATTTAGATCTTTCCTTCCAAAGATAGTCTAAAGTCTAAACCTAAAGTATTTAAGCAGGGAGGAGGGACTACCATGCATGTTATATGCCACTGCTTCCATACTCGTTTCATACAAGCACTTATACTTTAAAACAACTAAACCAGTAGCCACCGCTTTAGTCTTTTGACTAGGAATAACATCCGATTAGTAAAATATGGATTTGGTCTAGCCCCTCTTAGTTTGGATTTGGGGGATTTCGGTAACTCTTGTAGCCTACCCGATGTAAACTCTGCTTTTGAATTTGACTCATATGTAGGCCTACCTACTAGTAATGAATACCGACAGTGTTGGCTCGGGCGCTAAGCTCTCGACTCTGATTCGGGAGGTCCCGGGTTCGAATCCCGTCGAGACCGGCAATCCTGACTGAAGGTTTTTTCCGAGGTTTTCCTCAGTCGTTAAGGCGAATGCAAGGGATTGAGTCCTCTTAAACAGCCCTCGGACATCCCTTCACAATTTCCTATCCGCACATACCTAGTTCACCTGGAGAGGGGCTAATTTCACCCTATAACAGGTTTCCCACGATAAAAATTTAAAAAAATTTTAGTAATGAATGCATGTGCCATCTACCCGAGGCCAGTCTTGGGGAGGAACGCATTACCTTTTCTGGAACTTTTGTGGGAACGTGTTCCTTTTCTTAGATCAGGAACTTGTTACGTCAAAGTTACTATTTCGTGGGAACTGAGAACGAATTTAACGTTCCTTTATCTCACTTTAATAAATAAAAGTAATGATAAACTAGCCACGCTAACCATATTTATTATTTAAAACAGTGATGGTATAAGGGACGAGAAAGGAACTAAGTTCCTTTTAGGCAGAACTTTTCAAAGTTCCTTTTTTGGGGGAACGTGCCCAAGATTGCCTGAGGCATGGTCAGACCGTTCTATCCAGTGCAGTATTTAAGCCTAGGGCGGCAAAGTTTGAAGAAGCACTTTCTTTTATTTTCCAGTCAATCATTTTTTGAATTTGTATTTCTACTGCTTTTCTATAAGCAAATGGGATTGGGTAACTACGAGCAGCAAAATTGAGTTTCTTCGGTTACTTTTAGTTCGCATTGTTCTGAAATCAGACCAGGTTTAGAAGAAAAGAGTTTAGGTATGGTGTTTTATCAAAACTGAAAATTGGCTTGTTTCTGTTCAGCATTCAAAGCTAGTTGTTCATTGGCAATGTTTAATAAATCTGCTTCCGATATTATGAAATCTTTATCAAAGCTTCTGGCTATGTGTCCGATTACAGGTAAGTTCGAGTCTAAATCACTGATGTTCTCGTATGATAGTTTTACGTTAACGTTATTTACTGAAAATGTTTCCGGGTTACTATCGTTATAAAAGCGGGTGTCGTTCATAAGAATGATTTTAGTTTCAGTCGCAGTTGGTATTGTAATAGTGTTATTTTCAAAATGAATTTTTATTTTATTTTGGTAAAGCCAATTGGTACCGAGTATTAGGTCCCTAACTAAATCTTTTACTACTAAACAAACAACATTGCATCAAAGATGAGATGAGATTGGAGAAGGGTTGCCAGACAGGTTGGGAAAGCAAAGAGAACATAAATCCCAGCCTGAAGGGCTGGGGGCGACAAAACTTTTCACCTGCTGATGACAACTGCAGCTAATTTAAAGTTGTTACCTTAATCTACGACGCGTTTCGTCCTTCTGGGTCTTTCCCAACCTGTCAACCCTTCTCCAATCTAACTAGCTGATAGGCATTTTTCACACTAGAAGGAAACATTGCATCAAAATTATTTATATTAAGTTTAATCTAATTTTTAAATTCCATAATTTAATATCATTTTTGAATTTGTTACCATAGGCCTAATTGTTGTGTTTTAATGCATTGTTGTTGTAATATTACTATTTTAGATATTTACTTAACTGTAGTTCATTGTTGTCTGCATCTATGTTATTAGATTTATTTAGTTGTCATCCTTTGTAAATCAGTTTTTTAACTGAATAGGATAGACGTTAAATAAATAAATAAAGACCTTTGTTACAGAGAAGGTGCGACTGGTCCAGTTATAGGTTTCTAAAGAGAACTAAAAGAGATAACCATTTCCTGAACTTTATTGCCAAGTCGTTAGTTGGGGGGGGAGAGGAAAATTTAATTGCCTGGGGGCGGCTCACTACCTAAACACATCCCGGGTTCTATCCATAACTTCACAGACTGTGTAGCACTTTTAGGTGTTGGGTTAGGATCTCTAGTTCCTGTAACAAAAGTAAGGTAACTAAGGTGTTCCTAAGTTCCTTTCAACATGGAACTAATTTCTTTTCTGCGACAACCATTTGTCTGTGGATCTTATCGAGCAGGTCATTTAATTAACAGTTGAAAACTGTAACAATTGTTATTTGTTGTCGTCCAAAATAAATTGAAAAAATAAATTGAAAATTGAAATGATTTGCTTTATGCTTAAAACCAAAGGTTTGCAAAGAACGCATAAAATGTGGTTGAGATTTGGAGGAATGCAAATAACTGATCAGGTTGATTGTAAAAACCCGACATGGAGGAGGGGGGTGGGGTTGGGATGACATGAGTGAAATATTACAAAGAACCTAATTAGACCTGTAGATTTTTGTTGTTTGAGTATTTTATAGTTTTATATTTTAGTCTCATTTTGTAAGTTAACTGTGATTTAGCTCTTTCATCCTTCAAGTTAGTACAGTCCAGTAAAAAAAAAATGAAAGGAATTTATGAAATAAAGTTAACAGTTCATGGAAAATTGTAACTATGGCATATTATATTATACCTTATAAAGGTACTAGTTCCCACCCAAGACTAAGCATTTTAGTTTCAAAGGTAAAAATGAAAATGTGAATGTTTCCTACTCAGTTCTCAGTGTTGATTGAGCGCCTCTGCTTGTTTCAGCGTACATCCACACGACGGCCGGGCTGTGCGTAGTCACTCTGGTCACAGACATCGTCGCCACAGTTCTCACATTTCTCGGTCTAAGAAGTAAAGACCACCGCACCAAGTACAAGTACTATCGGCTGGCGGTGGGAACCATGGTCCTAGCGCGTAAGTATCTGCGTCAGCAATACTTTGATACTTGGGGATGCACGTACGATAATATTAATCGATCGATATACAAGATCATTTTTGATAATAGAATTTTCATTTTCATTTACAATATTGCCTTGTTTCATATAGTAAGTACCCTTCATTACATGCAATAATAGGGCCTACATAAGCTAGGGGTATTAAACGCATCTTTTCAATAAGACTGAAAGATGTTAATAATAATAGAAAATACTAAAACTAATTCACATTAAAAAACAAAAATTGTTTAACAATACAACATGGCCTATTACTAGATTAGCCCTAGGTATGCAAAATAAACTTTGTTTGAACTCCAAGCCATAATTAGCATGAGAATACCCAAAGCTTCAGTTGGAAACAAAATAATACCTACATCATGTTTCCTTCAGTCTATCATGTTACAAGCTTCTCCAAGTCCATTCTCCAAGTACAAACCTTTTGCAAATCATTTTGTACATATTTCTCCTTTTGCCTGGTTGATATTGAGTGAGAGAGTCCAGAGACAAACATAAGAGGCTGCCCGCACACTGTATAGGTAGAGATGTGCAAAAATGGTTTTTTAAAGTTTGAAAATTTGTGCCTTAAAAATAAAAATTCGCGATTTGTCGCGATTTACCAAAAGAAAACACAATTTTCTCATGCACAACTTAAAAAAATAAAAAATAAAAATAAAAAATTGATTGATTGATTGATTTTAATGATTTAAAAGAAAAACAAGCTCATGAGAGTGAAGTTCAGAATCAGTTTTAATTTTAAGCTCAATTTCAGCCTTCAGTTTTCAAAGTTTCCGACAGTTTTTACCAGAATTAATTTCGTCTACCCGGCACCTCCACCAAATTTACGAAATTATGCATTTTTTTAGTGTCTTTTGATATGGATTTGAAGTAATTCGAGCTTACTCTCGTTCAAACGATTATTAAGATCTCACAAGCGCGTTGTATGACCCCGGCGCCTCCACCATATCTACCAGCAAGTATTAATTTAATTTCGACTTCGACCCGGCACCTCCACCAAAACTTTGAAATTTTTTTTTAAAATTTCGCGACCTAATTCGCATTTAAGGACATAATTGCCAATTTCGCCACTAGTTCGCGGTATCAACTAAAATTTTGCGAAATTTTGCGGAAAAAAAACTGAAACTTGGGCACAGCAGTTTATTTAGTTTTGAAGTAACATTACTTAATTATTAAACGTCCAAGAATGACATGTTTATTGTGTCAGCTCCAATGCTAGTAGGCCTAAGCCATGTATAATAGACTCGTCTCGTTCCAGTGTTCACGGTCCTGATCGCCCTAGTGATCTACCCAGTCTGCTTTACCAAGGAGCTCAACGAAGGTAAGTTAGACGTCGGCAAACCTTCCTCGGTAGTTGAGTAGTATAAACATTTAATAAAGTGTGAAGTTCCATTAAAATCATTACACTTGCCCAAAGTGCAGAGGTCAACACAGCAAAGTTACTCTTTGCTGTTTCATAACAGTATTTTGTTTTCTAGCACCTCTTGTTAAGATTCTTGGCTAATGTTTTATAATGTAGTAGGTACCTCTCAATACTTTGGGTGGCAGAAGGTTTATGGTGGTTTTAGTATACTTTACTGTATGTTTCCTTCACTTACTTGTTTTACAGGTATACATAATATGTAGGCCTATACTGTGCATATAACTCTACTATTCATTGAGTAATTTAGAATCATGTACGTATTTAGTATTGACCAGATTTCAAGCGTACCTTTTTGACATATTTTTGCAGTTCAAAAAGCTTGGAATCCATGTCAAACTTGTTGGTATTTAAATGATTTCGTGTTTTGTTAGATGAACTTTTAATCTGTGGTCGGCTTGCAATGGAGTAATCAGGGTACTCATATTATTTTAGTTGTAGCTACAGGGTCGTTCCATGTCAAGTGATCACAGCCATTTGGGTCACCATCTCAGATTTGTTTGAAAATTGTCACCATTATTCTTGTTCAAAAAATAAAATATACATAAAAAAATTTGAGCGTTCTAACTTCAACGGTCTGTGATTTACGGGCCAGTGAAAAACTCAAATTTGAGTTTTTCCGGGCGCGTTGCGGGTTACTGATAAATTCATAACTTTCTTCCTATTTAACATAAAATGATTATTTTTTTTTTAAATTGTGGGTAATTTTTCATCCTACCCTGTCAGAACAAATGCATTTCACTAAAATAAGTAAATCAGCACAAAAAATCACAATATTGATTTTGACCCAGAATAACTCAAAATCGTATCCTCCAAAAAATGTCAAAATTTATTTTTGATGTTTCTAACATATAATAAGCTTACATAAAAAATCTTATCTTGGGACACCTTTGGGATCAGAATATATTAATATTTTAGTGCCATCTTGTGTAGTATATTTAACTAATAATCACAGATAAAGGATATCTGTGATATAATGCTAGTTGTCTACTCTGTATTTTGAATTTGGTGCCAAAGTATGTTGTTGTTGTTGTCATAATTACACAGGCAGTAGAAAACACATTTAACAAGCAGTAGGCCTAACCATCCATCTTGCTTTTTGTACCTGTTACACTGTACAGCACATGGTTAAGTCTCACATTAACAAGTGTTCACCTGGATTTACAGATAATTTGGTAGGCATACCGCATATAATTGAGAGTTATAATTGGTGTGAGTTATCAATGGTTTACTTTACAGACTTGGACATAGAGATTTGTTGAGGATTTATAAATTACAAGGTAAATAGTTATTTGTTCAAGTGGACAGCTCATGAAAAATGGAGAAAAAGTGGAATTTTTCAACTTGTTGCAATCCATTTGATAGGGCTAATCATGCCAGTTTCAAAAGAGGTCTCAGACCAATAATGCAGTGGATGTTTAAAAAGTTACCTCATCTCCCACTAGAAGGGAGACTTTGTGATATGTGCCGAAAGAAAATATCATCTTTAGAGGACTATTGTAGCAGCTCGTCTGACTCGTGCACTTCATTTGTTGACGAGGGAGATCTTCATGAGCAACCCAGTTGCAGTTACAAACAGCCAGTTCAACAAGATGAGGAAATAATGAAAATCAGCCAAGGTGAGACATTGTCGACAATTAATTCCAGCCTGTTGTCCATTGGAGAGTCTCCGTTTAAGAAATCAAAACTAACACAAGAGAAATATCCTAAGGAAAAGCTTAAGCGAGTGCATTGCGCTTTGAAGCGGAAGTTACTTTTCAGCGATTCGGAAGACAGTTCTGGTAACAATAAAGAAACAGATACAGCCGAAATAATCAGTCAGTTGAAAGATAAATTTAATTCATCTATGAATCGAAGTGACAAGATTCAAGTTTTGACAGTGCTTCCAGCAAGTTGAGTATTAAACGAACGGAGCAAGAGTTTGGAGCATCAAACCGTATGATACGAAAAGCTAAACAACTCGTTAAGGATAAAGGCATCTTGTCTACACCTAACCAGAAACCTGGAAAATCTTTGTCTCAAAAATATATGGAGTTAGTGAAAAAAGTGTATGAATCCGATGATGTCAGCCGAGCAATGCCAGGCAAAAAAGATTACGTTTCTGTAAAAGTGGATGGCAAACGAGTTCACATACAAAAAAGGCTTGTGTTGTGCAACCTGAAAGAAATACATAGCCTATTCAAGGAAATGTATCCTCAACACACAATTGGGTTTTCAAAGTTTGCAGAACTTCGCCCAAAGAATTGTGTTTTACCTGGAGCTAGCGGAACGCATTCTGTATGCGTTTGTACAATCCACCAAAACGTTAAGCTTATGCTATTAGGTGCAAAGTTATCAGAACTTACAGTTGGAGATGACATTCAAATCAAGACATATCACCACTGTCTTGCACAGATGATATGTAATCCACCACAAGAAAAATGTTTTCTCCATGAATGCCAGTATTGCCCAGGTGCGCTCTCACTAAAAGAACATCTAGGCAATGTGTTTGAAGAAGAAATGGTTGAAGAAATCACTTACAAGCAGTGGGTATCAACTGATAGATGCTCCCTTGAAACACTCACAAAGTCCGCAGATGATTTCTTGGAGACGTTGTGTGAAAAGCTAAATGACCTTCTACGCCATTCTTTCATTGCTACTCAACAGTCAACTTTTCAATCAAAATTAAAGTCAGCATTACTGCCCGGGGAGTTTCTAGTTGTATGTGATTTTGCGGAGAATTATTCTTTCGTGTTACAAGATGAAGCCCAAGGGTTCCATTGGAACAATTCGTCCGCCACTATCCATCCGTTTGTAATTTACTACAATGTGGATGGAAAAGAACACCACACAAGTTTTGTTATCACATCGGAGTGCCTACAGCACGACACTGTTGCAGTGCACTTGTTTATTAAAAAAAATGATCAACTATCTACGTAATAAGTTTGAATTAGTTAATAAAATATTCTACTTCTCCGATGGGGCTGCTGCACAGTATAAGAACAGAAAGAATTTTGTCAACTTGTGCTGCCACGCACAAGACTTTTCTGTTGAAGCTGAATGGCATTTCTCGGCCACTTCCCATGGAAAGGGAGCTAGTGACGGTTTGGGAGGAACCTACAAGAGACTGGCTGCTCGTGCTAGCCTTCAGAGACCATACGAATCTCAGATCATGACTCCGAGGCAGCTGCATGACTGGGCCAAACAGAACATTCCGTCCGTGAGTTTTGAGTACTGCACCAATGAAGAGCATTTTGCCATGGCAAAAACTTTGGAAACCCGATTTTCTCAGTCCAGGCCCATACCTGGCACCCAGAAGTTACACTCTTTTATGCCAATTTCTCAGACCAAGGTTTTAACTCGTGTGTATTCGTTCTCGTCTGAATCGAGTGAAGAGCTTGTGAGTGTTGATAATGAAAGTGAATCAATTGAGTTTGATAATATAAAAGGTTTTGTAACATGTGCATATGGAGGAGAATGGTGGATAGCATGTGTCATTGAGACATTTGTTGCAAGCAAGGAAGTGAAGCTAAGCTTTCTTCACCCATCAGGTCCAAATGCATCATTCTCATATCCAAGCCAACCCGATATCCTCACTACAAATGCAACAGACGTTCTGACAGTAGTAGACCCACGAACTGCGACTGGTCGAGTCTATACACTAACTTCAAAAGAAAGCGAGGAAGCCTCACACAAACTCATCGCATGGAAAAATCAGAATTAGGTAGGCCTACTACGTGTGTTATACTTTTGGATGTTACACTAGTTAATATAAATTCAAAATTGCCTTGTGCATTAGGTATACTTGCTGGAAAAACTTCAGTGCAGACTGAGCATGGGTAGGCCCTATGGTGCTTATCATTCACCTAGCTATTGTGTTGTACCAATCACTTGCTTATTAACAGACCTATACCACACTATGTTATGTATATTATGAGCTTTTTGTAACGCTTTAGATCATGTATGTACTTGTTTCTTCTGATCCCAAAGGTGTCCCAAGATAAGATTTTTTGTGTAAGCTAATTATATGTTAGAAACATCAAAAATAATTTTGACATTTTTGGAGGATACGATTTTGAGTTATTCTGGGTCAAAATCAATATTGTGATTTTTTGTGCTGATTTACTTATTTTAGTGAAATGCATTTGTTCTGACAGGGTAGGGTGAAAAATTACCTACAATTAAAAAAAAAAATTATCATTTTATGTTAAATAGGAAGAAAGTTATGAATTTAACAGTAACCCGCAACGCGCCCGGAAAAACTCAAATTTGAGTTTTTCACTGGCCCGTAAATCACAGACCGTTGAAGTTAGAACGCTCAAATTTTTTTATGTATATTTTATTTCTTGTATTCAATAACTATACACAATTTTATCAAAATTGGAGTTGGTGACCAAAATAAGATGGTTATTTCATGTTCACTTGACATGGAACGACCCTACATACTTCATTTCTAGATTACTTGTTACTTTCCTTAGAATAATTAACTAACAGGTCTCTTGTAGTAAATAACAATGTTAACTCTCTTGTATTAGTTTGGTTATGTTGATAGTTTGTTGAACGAGTGGCAAAAGATGACTGTCTAGTGGGGCAGGGTTGTGACCTGAGCTCAGCTATTACGGCTCATTAAACACGTGTTCTGGCCTCGTGTCCTTCCTCTGTGTTCAGGACTAGTGTCGCTGTCGGTCAGGAGAGGGGGTGGCGAGGGGGGTGAGGGGAATAAGCATCACCCGAGGTTCAAGTTAAGCTTCTGGTGGGACTTGTGCTAGTTCCTCAACTGTTGTGGACCTTGTTACGCGGGCTGTGAAAGTTAGGCCTCCTCTGACATCCCGGCTGGGAAGCCATTGTGTTCCCCTGGATAGCAAGCGCAGGTGTCATTATTCCGCTTCTCTACTAGTCATGTGAGGTGGATGACAGGTCGTGCACACAGGACGACCTTGGCCAGCTGGTCCCCTCATACCAGGAAATATCTTGAGCTGAGCAGCGGTCACCTCAAGCCCAGCGTCAGGATATTTGAGTCCAAGATGACAGCTAAAAATAACATGACGAACACAATGATTTCCTGGGTGCCAACATACGACCAATAGAGTATAATATCAATGGTGGTTGACTAAAGAGTAAAGCCATCCATGATCCTGACGCTGTGAACCACCCCTAGAGAGGGAAACTCAAGTAGCCTTCCGGACCAGATGTATTCGTGACCTTGCTAAGACGCTTGAGACGTAGTGGTGGGAAGAACGAGCTTTGTGTGGCCTAGTCTAGAGTCTAGACCGTGACAGTACCTAATAATACCGCCCCAGTAATACTCTTCTTCCTCTGAAACGTCTCAGGTGCCGCGGCCGGACATTTCGATACTCAGCAGGATGAGAACGGCACGAGCATCGGCAAGTATGGTTTGAGAGACTAACCGAGTGTGGCGCACGATGTAACTTACCTAGTACGATTAGTGAAGTGTCGGAAGTGTTACTCGCGAACCTTTGTGTTTACAAACATTACACACTATGTTTAGATTGTAGATATGGTGACTGAATTAAAGATAGGGTGGAAGTGGAAGACCAGGGTGACGAGTAACAGACCTAGGTAGGCTTATCACCAGCGAGTAGACATGGTGGAATATTTATTACCTTGCCTAGACAAGAGAGAATACATAGTGTAACATTTTGCTAGACTAGTAACAAGTTTGTAGGGACATAATTATGAGAGAAACATATTTTGAAACAAGGTATGAAGACAATAGGTACATTGGAAAGGAATCAATTGCATTGCTAGGTGATGAATTAAAAGCAAAGCAATAATTTTATAAAGACAAAACAAAATTCCTTATTTAATTGACAAATTGTCAACATGTTTCTAAGAATATTGGGCTTAGTGTTGTGTATTTAATTTCAGAATTGATTTCACTTCAGCTTACATACAGACAGTACACACTATAAGTAGTAGGTGTACTTGTGTAAAGTACCAGTACGCCCAACTTTTGTTTTGTTTTCGTATATTTTGTGCGCTTGTTTCCTGCTCGTTGTTGATCCTCCGTTGTTAACACGACTCTACCTTGTGTTGTTTTCTGTTTGTCTTGGGTGTTACAAACTGATGTCCGGCAATGTGAGATTTGTTAGTTTTAAGTGACGTCTCTTGTTGCTTTCTACTCAATGTGTCCATGTTTACTGTGTGTTTGCGTGCGTGCATGCATGTGTGTTTGTCATGTCTCTTGTCGCTCCCTACTCAATGTGTCCGTGTTTACTGTGTGGGTGTGTGTGTGTGCGCGCGTGTGTCCATGTTTACTGCATGTATGTATTTGTCACGTCTCATGTTGCTCCCTACTCAACAATCAACATGTCCATGTTCACCAGGTGGCTGGCCGGCCTTTGAGCGCGATGATGATGGGAATTATATAAATGGCAAGTACAGTTGGCGGAAGACTAATGCAACAGGATTGACTAACCGAGTTTCGCGCTTGAATAACCTATTAATATTACTCATTTCAGTAAAAATTCAGGGAAGCAATGTTCGTAGACGATGCTGAGGGATATGAGACTTAATTGGATGAGCGTAGCGAAGATTCCATTTCACTTCACTAGAGAAAAAAATCCGGAATTTTTTTTTTTGTTTTTTTTTTGTATTTTTGTGTGTTCGTTAACACGATTCCGGCTAAACCGATACTCCAATTTCAATGAAATTTTCTGGAGACCTTTGAAATCTCTGAACTTAGAACTGCACGGTTCAAAAAATTGATCGAAAAATTATTTCTCATGAAAATTGCAATTTTACGATTTTTTTTTATTTTCTTGTTTTTTTCTGTTCGTATTTTTGTGTGTTTGTTAACACGATTCCGGCTAAACCGATACTCCAATTGTGATGAAATTTTCTGGAGGCCTTCAAAATCTCTGGACTTAGAACTGCCACCTCTTTGGGCGCAATCGAAAACTTATTTCTCATGAAAATCGCAATTTTACGATTTTTTTTGTTTTTGTTTTTTGTTTTTGTTTGTATTTTTGTGTGTTTGTTAACACGATTCCGGCTAAACCGATACTCCAATTTCAATGAAATTTTCTGGAGACCTTTGAAATCTCTGAACTTAGAACTGCACGGTTCAAAAAATTGATCGAAAAATTATTTCTCATGTAAATTGCAATTTTACGATTTTTTTTTCGATTTTCTTGTTTTTTCTGTTTGTATTTTTGTGTGTTCGTTAACACGATTCCGGCTAAACCGATACTCCAATTTCAATGAAATTTTCTGGAGACCTTTGAAATCTCTGAACTTAGAACTGCACGGTTCAAAAATTGATCGAAAAATTATTTCTCATGAAAATTGCAATTTTACGATTTTTTTTATTTTCTTGTTTTTTTCTGTTCGTATTTTTGTGTGTTTGTTAACACGATTCCGGCTAAACCGATACTCCAATTGTGATGAAATTTTCTGGAGGCCTTCAAAATCTCTGGACTTAGAACTGCCACCTCTTTGGGCGCAATCGAAAACTTATTTCTCATGAAAATCGTAATTTTACGATTTTTTTCGTTTTTATTTTTTGTTTTTGTTTGTATTTTTGTGTGTTTGTTAACACGATTCCGGCTAAACCGATACTCCAATTTCAATGAAATTTTCTGGAGACCTTTGAAATCTCTGAACTTGGAACTGCACGGTTCAAAAAATTGATCGAAAAATTATTTCTCATGTAAATTGCAATTTTACGATTTTTTTTTATTTTCTTGTTTTTTCTGTTTGTATTTTTGTGTGTTTGTTAACACGATTCCGGCTAAACCGATACTCCAATTGTGATGAAATTTTTTGGAGGCCTTCAAAATCTCTGGACTTAGAACTGCCACCTTTTTGGGCGCGATCGAAAACTTATTTCTTATGAAAATCGCAATGTTACAATTTTTTTTGTTTTTATTTTTTGTTTTTGTTTGTATTTTTGTGTGTTTGTTAACACGATTCCGGCTAAACCGATACTCCAATTGCGGTGAAATTTTATGGAGGCCTTCGAAATCTCTGAACTTAAACCTGCCACGTATTTGGGTACAATCGAAGAAATATTTCTCATGAATATCGTACCATTACGATTTTTTAAAATTTTTAGTGCGAATTTTCGTGACATTCGGGCCGATTCTGACCAGACGGGTGGGGCTACATCGTTCATATTTTACATGAACATTAAGGTTATGGTGATGTATTGCTTTCTGAAAGAAACTTTTGAAAAAGTTACTTAGAATCCATGGAATAAAGGTTTTTTAAGATGAGTTTTTTTTTTAGGTTTATAATAACAATTAACAAGTTACAATAGAAACTTGACAACAATCACCAACAATGCATTTAAGAAGCACTTGCAAAGGAAAAGTGGTCCTACGCAAACTAAAAACTGACAAAAACGCTCATCCATCAATGCGGCGGGACTTGAGCGTTTTCCTAGTTATTTCAACGCCAGGGCGGTGTAATCCCTGGGTCTTCTCTGCTGTGTGGGTTCATCTCACGTACCATCGTCAGAAAGTTACAGAAAGTTATCCACAAATACATGGAATAGTGTGACTTACTGACCATGAAATAATATAACCCTTTAGTTGAAAGGTGAAATGTCAACATTCTTAATTACAAAATCATAATTGAGTTTGAAGGAAACCAAATCGACTTAACTACAGTAAACCTTCATTACCTAATTCAAACTTTGAAATTTGAATTAAATGAAGGGGGATTACTGTAGTAATTTTGAGTTTGACAAACACTCTCATTACCGGTACTCTACTTTAATACAACAGGACGTTTCAAATTTCTGTTTACATATTTCAAACTAGTATTGACAAAGTCCCTGCAGCGGCATTAAGTAAATTATATATATATATATATTTATATTTCTGACTCCTGTTTCCAACTTGAAGTAGGTCAGGGGTGGCTATAGCCACCAATTTTCTAGGGCCTTTTATGAGTTGTTAACACCGACTTGCCAGGCCTGTCATGTCCTCTTCAGGTTCACTCGCACTTCTTCCCACCAGCTCACGCCATCCACTTCTGTCTTCCCACAGTTTCCTTGCTTCGACTTCTTCCCACTTCTCATCTCTTTCCTGTACAGTAAGAACTCTCTTATCCGATCTCCGCTTATCCAATGTACCGTGTTAACCGAGCCGCCAAAAAAAAAAAAAAAAAAATTAAAGTTTTAAATACGTAAATAAAACATAAAAATAATTACAGACGCCGCGCCGCACTTTTTTAAATGTACTCGCATACATTTGTAGGCATGCCTTACGAGTGAGTGCAAAGAAGATAGATCGGCGATATATCTCGACTTTCGAGCAGTGTGCATCAGAGTCACTGAGCATATAGAGTTCAGTGGTCAGTGTGTGTCGGGCGCATCGCCGGTAAGCGTCAGTGTCACTGAGCATATAGAGGTCAGTGTGCGTCGCGCGCCTGCGCGTGCGCATACGATCCAACCATCTCACACACAGCTGTTCAAAGATGGTCGTTGTGGAACTAGATGCAATCATGTTTCAACCGATTCACGAAATTCGTAATCACGACGCATTGAATTGTTATTCCTGGGCTTATCTTATTTCTTTCCCAGACTTATCTTGCGTCGAGAGCTTCAGCGCGGGCATAGTAGTGAGAGGTTTTCCCACATGAGTAAGAGCTAGGCCTAGGCCTATGTTTGCATTGAAGGCCTAGGCCTAGGCCTACTGCGTCGAGTTTAGGCCTAGACATACGTTTTTATTACGACATGTAGGCCTAGGCCTAATTGTGTACGTGTGTTTGTGAGCTTGATTTACAAGCTATTAAATCATTTAGTATACCCTGTATGAAGTGTATCGTGTGTATTTTATGTTCCTTTATCCATTACATGTGTCATATATCATTTTACCACATCAGGCTATGCTACGAGAGCAAATAAACAAATGAACCGCGCCATCCGAGTTTTTTGCAAATCCGAGGTGCCCCCGGTCTCATCCAACTCGGATAAGAGAGTTCTTACTGTATATCATTTCTTATTTGATCTTTCCACTTCTCTCTTGGTCTACCGACTCGTCTTCTAACTTTGTCCCCACTTTCAAATTCTGTCCTTGCAATTCTTTCTTCTCCCATTCTTCTGACGTATAGTAAGTATAATATGACTAATTGTTTAAAGTTTTTTGTTCACATTTTTTATAATTTGAAGTAGAATTTGAAATAAAGGGGAACTATAGCCTGATGTAGTCATTTTGAGAAACACTTGAATTACTGTAATAGAACAACTTGAAATGATTAAATTGAAGTTGTGGCTAATAAAAAAACATGTAATTTTTATTTCTCTTGGTAAAGATGTTGGCAATAGTTGTCTAGAGAATTATTCTCAATGCAGTGTTTTACATTAGAGGGACAAATAGGCTTAGCTAATGAATAAATTAACTGAAGAAAGCAATGCAAAAATAAGTACCGGTAGGCTACGAATACTTTTGAGTTTTGACCAAAACATGAAGCGTGGGTTAGGAATAACCGTATTAAATGTGAAGGTTTACACTTTACAGTTGTGTTATAATCCGTCTTCGTTGATCCAAGGATGGTCTTAACGTTACTTGGCTCCTCTTGGTTCTGTCGGGTTCCTGCATTATGTTTGTCGGGTTCCCGCGTTATGTTTGTAGGTTCCTGCGCTATGTTTGAGTTTGTCCACTTCTGCTATTCAGAAGTAAACATGTGTGCATGTTTATTTGCTGTTTATTTCTGCCCTTGTTGTTGCAACTCGTTGCTGTTTGTTTGTTTGTTTGTTGTGACATATTCTGGGCACACGCATGGCTGGTTTTGACCGGACCGCTCGACGTGGCCATAACCTTGCGTTGCGTCTGACGGAAGTAGAGAAGGCAACAAAACTATTTCGGAAAGTTTGTGACTTTACAACTGCTCATTTTTATTTTTGGCTCTACTAATCGGAAAACTAATTTTTCAACTTTGTGAAACTTCTTAACATTGTATGGAGGGGTATGTATGGTGTAGGAAAGTTCCTTTTTAAAATGATAAAGCCAAGATGCGTTGTATCATATTCCTGTATCTAGGTTCGACAATAGACTAGTTCTCTCCGTGCCAACATGTTCTTTAGTGAGGCCACTAACGCCCACCTATAATCACCGAGGAACCAACCTGCTTACTTCATAGAACACCTCATCTTGATAAACAGTTATCTTAACAGAATTTAACTATGCTCACTAACAAAAGATTTATTTCAAATTTAATGCTTTAACATTTATTTTTGTGTTATGTTTTTGTTTATTTTTACAATTTGTTATGTAAGAGGCAAATACACCTTATGCTTGGGGCATTCTGCCCCTTTCTGCCAACCTTCCTACATAGTCTAATAGTGGGAAAATAAATATGTATATATATTTCTTGCACCTGTTTCCAACATAAGTCGGGTCAGGGGGTGGCTAACCACCAGATTTTCTAGGGCACACAGAGTTTATTAACACCGGCTTGCCGGGCCTGTCATGTCCTCTTCTCCTTCAATTTCTTCGTCTTCAATTTCATCTTTCATAATAAATTTAAAAAAACATGAACATTGAGTTACTAGATAAAAGAAACTAGTAGAATCGGTATTTATTGTTTAAATAAGTGTTTAGACAAATAATACTGCTCGTTATCGATATTTATTTGCGATATTTCGACTTTTATTCAAAAGTATTTTTCAAACTGATGGTTGACAAAGGAAAATTAACAACCATCCATAAAAATGAAGATCATAAACAATAGTATAACACATGAAAAAGACTTTAGAATAAAAGTAGAAATAATATCACAAATAAATATTGATAACGAGCAGTGTGCTGTCCAATAAACACTTATTTAAAGAATTGAGTTACTTATGTTAAAAGATGTATATTATCTTGGCATTGACATGTCAAAAGTAAAATGTCTCATTAATATTTAACATAATTCAGAAATTAAATATTAACAATTCCACCTACGGGAGTGTTTCCCTACTAAATAAACAAATCGAGAAATAAAATGTCTCTGATCAAATCATGCTAGTCGTTCATTGTTCTGACCGCGAAGTATGTTTATTTCTCTGGCCGTGGGGTGTCCGTGTGGTTATAGCGTACGTCCGTTGCAGGTAACCGGCAGCTGTGGGAGTTTGGCTGGGCCTACGGCGTGGGCTGGGGGGCGGCCATCTTCCTCTTCGGAGGCGTAATCCTGCTCCTGTGCGACAAGGAGTCGGAGGAGATCTACTACAAGGAACGCAAGATCGTCCACGACACCGATTCGCGCGCCTAGTGTATACATTCCCTGCCCGACGTCGTACTGTGAGCCTAGGCGCACCATCCTGCGGGGACGACCGGCGCGCGTTTGGACTGACTGAGCTGGAGCTACTTGTGTCGACCGTCAAGGCACACGGCTTAAATCATGAATGGAGCTACGCGATCTTGTGGAGAGTCTACGGTCTGCCAATGAAACGCTGCCCTGCGATACTCAATGGTATTCAGAAAAGTATTTAAGCTCCAGGATGTCAGCCCAAACTAATCTCGGTCCCCTGGCGTTAACGTCAACGAGAACAGACTTGATTGCCGTCATCGTCCCCGAGGATGGAACGCTTACGCTTTGTGTACTTGGCGTCAGCGTACCTTGCGCCGCGTCGCGCTCGTAAGCGACGGTGAAACTAAAGCAAGTTACGGTGATGCGAAGTATTCTGTTGATCTGATCAGACTTTTAGGCCACACAAATAACCTTGAAATAGCACAATCTATGCAACCATTACACGTACAATTTTTTAAAATTTAAAGTAGGCAATTAATTAGTACCTACGGTATTTGAAGTTAGTAGCAATAGTTTTGAATGAAAATTGCCATTGATTATATCGCGTTGTCTACCAGCTTTCCACCAACAGTGCATTTTCCTGTAATATGTACAAATCTGATGCCAGTCAAGTAAGTAATGCATCTATGGGAACAATCTTTCATGCAGAAACAATCACGGAACTGGCAAGTGGCATCGCAAACCAACGAGAATATTAAACGTACAATTTTAAACAGTTTTTCTGTGGCCTAAGAGTCTGATCAGTTTGATAAACGGGTGATTGAATGTAGATATGCACGTGTGAAACGTTTGTTTATGTTTTTTTAAACGGAAAAAGCAGGGCGCGAGTCTTTGGATTACGTGGAAAACTTTTTAATTGATACAGACGTTACTCACGACTACTGCGTTGTATAAAAAAAATCAAGTTGAAACTATATCTTTATATTATTTTCGTTTCGATTGTTTTTAAGATTCAACTATTTTACATACCCGAAGGCTTTGTTTGACATTTCCCTATTCAGGACGTTAGTTTTACTATTCTGAGTTTTGATTACTCGTAGACGCTTTTAAACCGACTCGCTGCCATGTTTAGTGAAGAGGGTGGAATGTTCTCCTACAAAACATGTTTTTATCTATAAATCTGAGACAATTTACCCATGAAAGTAAGGTCTATGGTTATGGTTGTGGTAAGTGAAAATATTACAGACTTTTATGTCATTTCTCATTTTTGTTAAATAAATGAATAAATTCGTATTTAGAGTCGACCCACTCAGTCATGCAACCGATTTTCAGTGGAGGACTTTAAACCAAAGCGACGAAGCCAACCCTGTAGGCTCCGACGCAATCGACAAGAGCGTTTGTGTGTTTAACTTGTGAACCACATCTTTGATTCTCTTGTTTATTAACGTCTATTAAATATTAATGCACTTGGGCTATTCGAGCACATCTTCGACGCCGGAAGCTACAAGTCTCTATCAACACTTGGCTCTAGACAAACTTAAAACTTAAATAACTTGACTAGTTTCTTATCTGAATAATTCATGTGCCACAAATAGCTTTCAATAACCCCAAGTGAGAGATCTGGCAGCGCTGTTGGTTTCAGTGTGTCTACGTGTACGCGTGTTCGTTATGTTTTAGTGCGTGAATGCGTGGGAGTCGGGCAGGCTTGTGGGTGTGAATATGGTGTGCTCATAAGAAGCAAACAAACAATTAATAGTATGAAAACTACTAGAAGACAATTAAACCATCGAAAATAATATAAAATGAACAATTCAGATCGAAAACACTCTGCGACGATAAAAAAACAAAACGAAACTCGAAAACAACTCAATTCATTTGTGCACTTCTGTGGTCGCATTTAAAATGTATTGTTATTCATTTTACATTCATGGCTCTAAAACGTCATTTCATCGCACTGTATTAAAGTGTGGCGTATTTCTTCGGTTAACTGTCTCGTCAATAAATCTTCCAAGCGCAACCGTCGTTGCGAGTGATCCCGACGAGGCTCGAGTGAAAATGTTGACAAACATCGACAACAGCAACAGGGTTATTTTATGGAGCCTTGCAAATCTGTTGGTTGTGCCTAATCTAGGCACTATCTGAAATCAATTGTACCAAATTATTAATAAGTGACTTGGGTAACCAAAAAAATACGTCGGCTACACATACAAATGTAAAATAACAATTGCTGTGTAATTATAAAGTGTAGATATATGTACTGTAAGTAGATGGAATTACATTTTTATATAAAAGAACATATTGGACAACAGGTACATTATGTACCTTGCATCTAAACACCCGGATCAAATGTTACCATATCGTTAACAGAAATAAATAGATGAATTATTGTTAGATGACTATATTAATTAAGAAGTAATGATGTGCTATTTTCTTAATAGGATTATAGCCTACTTTGTACTGTTTTGTTCAAGTGATATATGTTGTGGGATTGATGCTTTTTTAATTTATTCTACTGTAAGCTTCTTGCAAACATTTTAGCCCCATCAATGTAAGGGGCACCATATTTTGCCACTTCCCCCTAAAAAAAAACTGGCACGCATCATACGCCACTCGTTCGGAACATGTATAGTTTGTGCTTTTGCGCTTGTAATGGTTTTGTGCAACTCGTTCGTATTGTGTGTAACATGTTTCGTTGTTGTTTCTTCACCTTGCATTGAAGGTGTTTTTTCTTATTTCTTGTATTTTGACTAACCGCCAACTTTTGTAACAGAGCAGCTAAACTGTATATGAATTCTTCCTCTAGTCACAATATTTAATTTTACACAAAAAAATATATATAATTAAAACAAAAAAATAAAATATGAAATGCATTTTAAATACCTAATTATATATAAAAAAAAACAGAAGTATATAATATATTTTCCATGACTATTACTCGATTTTGTTTTCAAGTCTACTGCATTCTGAAGACGTTCTGGGAGCATTTATTCTGTGTACCTGTGGCTATGCTTATATCGCAACATCGTGTGTACAGTGCTGCTCAATGTTTACGCCTCCATGGTGGCAAACTGGAACTAGGGCAACACCGTCTGGTCTTGTCAAACTGTTCCGAAATACACCTATTCTATTATCGTGGCTTTAAATTAAGGTTTCAGTCAATGAAAGTCTTTGTAATATTTTTAAATTACCGGAACGGTATAGTATTCGTTATTGTTTGACCATACACTCAACAACCTGGTCATATAGCATTGACTCTTTTCGATGCCGTGAGAAAGTCTTATTTCGCAACGTCATCGCACGGCAGGCATACCACGAGAAGGTAGCAAGTTGGACTCTTAATAGTCTGGAAATTGCCTATAAACTATAAAGTGATAAATGTTATATTAGAAATATAACTGATTGTTTCTCAATTTCATTAATCGGGAAACACTCCCGTAGGTGTAATTGATTTTATGTAAATCAATCCAGAAATTAAAAATCCATCTCAGCGGGGTATCGAACCCCGGTCTCCCGATTGCCAGCCGAGTGTTTTACCCCTAAGCTAACGAGATGGTTAACTTCATAACATCTGGATTGTTGGTGCATTGTAGATATGAATAGATAGGAACAGTACTGCAACGATTCTGCTGCCTTTGAACTGACCATCTAAACACGATTTATAATGTCATTCATTACCTAACTCAGGTATGAGCGAGGGTTTATTTCTCAATTTCATTAATCGGGAAACACTCCCATAGGTGTAATTGATTATATGTAAATCAATCCAGAAATTAAAAAATCCATCTCAGCGGGTTAAAAATAAAAAATAATTGATGGTGCACATGAGAGTATGGACAGACTAGCTGAAGGCTTCTGGGCATTATCTTTCTATTGAGCCTGAAAGTTTGTCCCCGCCGATCTAAGCATAGCTCCCGGGCCGCAGCGTACAGAACCACTCGGATCAGTTGGAACCATAGTTATGTATTTAATGTATGGTAAAGTTATAAACATATAGGGCAACCAGGTTAAAGTTTCCCTTAGTAGAATAAGTTTGTGAGTGAACAGTTTCACATCGTCGCCGATACTTGGCCGGATCAGGAGCAAGAAATAGATTCATTGTAATACGGCTAATGATATGACCTTATGCAGCTGCTGCAGGCAACTTTAAATACAAACAAATAAATAATTTAAAAGCCAGAAGTTCATTGTTAGATGGTTACGAATTTACAGTTCCGAGGAGAAATATTCAAATATACAAATTTGTGTGAAAATAATCGAGTTCTAGGACTTTCATCTCGAATTCTTTCTTGTCCCTTGTGTGACAAAACTAGCAAAATGGCTCTCATTGCAGAGACTTGGTCTTCGTTATGTGGATACTACCGGTATCACAAAGGCATGGTGATGCCCTTCAACAATAATTTCATAGAGATTCTCTGTTGGTTTCGGCACCACACTCGCTACGTAGTTAACTTACTCTTTGTAGTCTCGCTAGTTACTCTGTTCTACGTAGTCTCTATCGCTACTTAACGTAACGTAAGCTCTACCTGGTGTGGCCTTGCTACTGACTTATTTGGTTCTACCTTGTCTAAGCCTTGCTATTCCAAAGTCTTCCCATATAGGATCTTTTACACCTGTAGTTACTTTCAATTAGGTTTTGCCACCAAACAGTGATGTTGTGATGCCTGAAACATAACCTGTATCTTGTCTGCTGGCTACAATGCCCAGTATGTTTGTTCTTATTGTGTGTGACCTCCCAACTCTGTAGCTACTCGACAGGTGTTCACTTGTGTTGCTCTTAGAGTGAGGTCATACTTGTACTTTACATGTCACAGACAAACGTTTTCTGCTAAGGGTTGCTTCTAAGTAGGTCCAGACATTTTGTTCACATTGTATCTTCCATACCTGACTACGAACACTTCATGTCACCGTACGATCTTGTCAGTCTGTGTCTTGTTCAACAATGTACAAGCCAGAACAGACGCACAGTTCAATTACTGCACTTTCACTCATTGTCACCGTTGATCTTTTCTCGTCTGGTTTTCAACTTCAGACTACTCGCAGCTTATCTGATCTGCATTCAACCTGGAGTACGTACGTATGTAACCTGTACGTAGATACCATAACACACATTCATACATGTTCAGGGTATGGAAGATGAAATGTGCTATCACTTTTAGTTTAGCACTAGGTAATAACTTATATTTTATTTGAAAGTGTAATATATTCAAATCCCAATTAGATAGATTGGCTTTTAAAAGTGATAGAAAACATTACGATAAATTGGCAGGAAAACTTAATAGAACTTGACTTTTGAGTAATATCATAGTTTTTCTGCAATATGTTTATATAATAGAGTTATGTAAATATATTTGGTAATGACCCAAAAATGTTAGAGAGCCCTTATACTGTTAATAAAATAATTATGTATAGTACAATGTGTTGATAACTCATCAGTCGTCATTCCCTTCACAACTCCTCCTAAAGCCACGTGCTGATCAGACATGAATGTCCCTGTGCTGGTTTCTTTAAAAATGTGTAATACGTATCCCACGCATTACAAACATATATAAAAAACAGCCAATGCAAATCTATGAGACGGGCCATGCCATTGTACATTTGTGCACTACGCATAAAATCAACGCAATACTGAATGTGCAGTCAGTCTCCACACTATGGTAAGTTGCCTTCTGGATAGTAAATGTGCAAATTGCTAACTAGGACGGCCGTTGTGCTTGCTTAACGGTTATCTATAACCCTTGCAAGGTTTGCTCAAAGACTTGACGAAATCGCAGGACATTCATGAGAAGAAGTAGGAGGTTATAGTATAGCTTCCCGTTGTTGTTGGGTGGTGGTATGTTCTTCATCCCTCTCTCTCCTCAGCTGTCCTGTTCTCCTAATACATCTGGAGCTATCGGGTTGCTCGATACTGTTCTTCATGAGCATTGGAGACGCCTATGCTGTATAAATGCAGGTACTTACAACGTATACACCACTGATCTGTCCAATCATTCTCTAAAAGATTTTCCTGGAGTTGCTCATAGGGCCAGATATTCAGATCAGCTCCAGATGTACTTGGAGAACACAGCCTAAAAGACACTCTTCAATAGCCTGACAACGGAAATATTGAATATAGTAACTATAATGGGAAGCTATTGGGCTATTGTAGAACGGTCCTATAGCCTTCGACTAGCAACATAGTTGTGCAACACCATAGCACACACTAGCCCTGATCCACTAGCAATAAAATAAAAATTGGCACCTACTGTGTGCGCTGCGTGTGAGTGATCAATGATCTCATGTTACTATGAAGATGCCTGATCATTGGCGGATCTAGGACATAATCATGGGGGGAGGGGGCGATTTGCGCGTGCATGTACGTCCGTGGGAAAGGGACGAAGCATGGGGGGAAATTTTCAAAACGGTTTTTAGAGTGCATTTGGTGCGTTCTAGAAAAAAGTGGTGGTCTGAATGCAATACCGAAACAATGTAGTTTGTGTGCATCAATTTGTTCTGTCGTCTTGTCGAGCTTAAAATTTACAGCATACATGGTAACATATTGACGTTCGACTCCATTCCCGTTCCTTCCATCCATCCATGACTCCCATTTTCAATGAAAACCATCAATAAAATAACTGAAATATCACGTCTTTTCAACGATGAATAAATAATGATAATTCAAAATTCCCATTTCTTTTTGGTCATGGGAAGGGGGGGGGGGAGCCGAGCTCGTTTAACCGGATCCCACTCGGACACCGAAGTTAAGCAGAATCGGGCGTGGTCATGGGTAGAGAGAGTGGGTGACCGCTCAGCCCTGAAACTCACGTATACCGCTAGTAAGAGCAGATGGAGGGTTCGAAAGCTAGTGTAACAGCTTCGTTCTCCTCTACGTCTGCTCGGCAGTGCGGGTTAGTGGAGGGAACCTATATATATGACTGTCAAAGTTACACCGTTCTTTCGGATGGGACGTAAAGCCGTTGGTCCCCTTGGTACTTTTCAAAAGGAGTAGGCTACGTGCCGGTACCGGGTTTCCCCTCCTCCCTTCTGTTCATACTTCATCCTCATCTATCACCACTCATCGTCTCGATTAGCCAAAGTGCATAAATATGAGACGTTAAGCAATATCCAATCAATCAATCTGTATCTGCCCCTGTGCCTCATTGGTAGTTGCTAACTCTAATTGCCAAGTAGTTGAGATTGTTCAACCATGGAGTAATGGTTCCACCATGGAGACCGAGATTCAACCCTAATTGTTCAACAAATTGGGGATGCTGCTCAACTGGCAATATGCATGTCATAAAAATTAATGCACACTTCAAGACACATTGTTGTTCAATTAGTTAATTAATTAATTAATTATTTCAAAAGGATGCCACATCCATTTCTTTGCATGTTCAAAAGTCGAAACTTGTTCGTTGTCATGGGATTGAAATTATTAAAATTATGAAGGATTTTAAAATATGGCGGGCTGCAACATGCAAAAATGTTTAGTTGGTACTACTGTAAAATGATTTGTCCACCGCCGTCTGGACGCTAAAAACGCGCAAATGTTTAAGCGGCGGTGGAATTGTAAAAAATGCCATGAAAATGAAAATGCTAAAATGGCCGACATGACGCCGACTTCGTTTTTCGTAAGTTTGTTTAGATTTATTATTATTATACGATAATAATTGTTTTAAGTTAACTTATGTTACTAATTGTCTTATATTCGTTGTAGTTGTGGATTGGAATGGCGTGGCGTCGAAGGAGTACACAAAGGCTCGACTGGGCTCGACCCTAGCCCAGTGCGAAGCGTGAATATTTTAAGGGTAGACACAGACAAAACATACTTTTCGCGAAAGGAACCAAGATGGGGGGTTTTGGGGGCGGAGCCCCCAACCTTAGCCGCGCAGGCGAAAATTTTGAAAATCAAGGTTTAGAATGCGTTTGGTGCGTTGTAGAAAAAAGTATTAGTCTGAAGCAATAAGGAAATAACGTTGTTTTCGTACAGTGGAAACTTCATTTTAGTCGATCCTCCCTTATTATATGTTTGCAATTTAGCAGTCATGTCAGAATCAGAATAATATTAAATATAACAAAACAACTCAAGTTGAAGGTTACACTTATTCAAGCACGCTCCGCCGCTTATTCAAGTGTATAATAGTATCCAATCGCGCAACAATCGAAACATGCAGCCGAAACACGAGTTGAAGCGGAGAGACATGTCTCATTAGCCTATTCACTCTGCAAAGAAGGAGGGAAGTGGAGGGGAGTGGACAAGCGCTGGGCCATAGAGTTGTAGGTCTAAGAGGGAAGGCTCGGAGACAGAATCCTAGTTGTCTCAAGAGTAGTGCAAAGGCATGAAGAGTCCACATCCTCGCAGAAAGGTAACGCGTTCATTCGTTCTTTGCCCGGTACGTTTGAAAACCATTCACTTGTAAAACAGTTTTTAGAATATTTTTCCTTATTAATTTGATGTAGAGCTATCTGCTTATCTAGTAAATGAGGTAGTTGATCTTCTACTATGCCTAGCAACCCTTTTGAAATTCGGTTTTCCGATCCAATACTGCCTATACTTCCGAGTTGCCTAAACACAGCAAATGCCCGAACTTGTTCATTTAAATAGTGACTAAATTGAAAAAGTTTCACAAGACTCTTTAGCACGGAAAGGTTTTAAAGTTTTACCCAAATTCCAAGGGGGCCGGTAACGTTCCCTAACCTTTGCACACAAATGTGATTTTATTCTGTTTGAATATTGTGGCTTGTTTGATGCTCTTAATTGTGTAGGAAGTTTATTGTATATTGCGATACACAGATAGTGTGGCCCTTTGGCATACATTGTTGTCTTATGATGGGGTACATGGAGACTATTCTGGGAGCGAGTAGGATATCTATGTACAGAAGAGTTTGGTAAAAAAAGTTTCTGATTGGTATGCACAAAGAGTGCTGCAGTTAGTATGAGGAGCATGTGACTGTTAAAATGTTGAGCTTGGGAAACAGTTTGCGGCATGATTGCCAAATTGATGCTCCCGATAGTATACGAATGGCTCGTTTTTGTAGAATGAAAACACGATGTGCACTAGAGGACCCCCCCCAAAATAAGATTGCATATGCTATATGTGAATGTAAATGAGCATGGTATACTAGTTTTAATACAGACAGGTCAACGAGTGGTTTCAGCCTACGAAGCAGATAACAGCTACTTCTGATTTTGGCGCATAGTTGATCCACATGTGGCGACCAATTAAGAGTGTCTGTTAGGACTAACCCAAGGAACTTCGCCATTGTGTTTCGGCTAATAGACTTCCCATTGCTTCGAATGAGTGGACTCGAGATTTGGGATGTGTATGAAGAATGAAAGGAAAGGTATACACTTTTTGCTGGTTGTAGGGCAAGGAGGTTTGTCTGGCAATAAGATTCCATTGCATTGGCTTGTGAATTTGCCACCGCTATAAGCGATTCCGTGAATTTCTTGTCTGCTGTTAAGAGATGACTGAAGTCATCTACATATTGCGTTACTTTCCCCTCTTTTAAGTAATTCGATGCATCATTCACATATAATAGGAATGCAAGAGGTCCAAGGATTGTTCCTTGTGGAACACCGCTTTTTACCATGAGGGGAGAAGAGAAGTGATGGCTTGTAGTGCCGTTGATGGTATTGTTAATTACTGCAATCTGTGAACGTTCTGATAAAAAAGATGATATCCAATCCTTAGCTTTCCCTCTAATTCCCAGAATATCAAGTTTATTAAGAAGACGAGCGTGGTCAATAGTGTCAAACGCTTTACTTAAATCATAAAATATCCCTAAAGCTACCTCACTGTGATCTAGGGCTACATACAGAGAGATAAGAACATGAAAATTGCAGTGATGGTCGATTTGTTTTTTTTGGAAACCGTGTTTTGGTTAGGTGTTATTATCTCATATTTGCTTAAAAATTCTGATATACGATTATACATGGCTTTTTCAAAAATCTTTGAAAATGATGAGATTAATGATATTGGCCGGTAATTGCTAGGCTTTTGCTTCTTGCAGGCCTCCCTTGGTTCCGTAGGCCTAGGCCTAGGGTGGATGTACCGGAATTCGGCCACTTAAGGGCCTAGTTCCTACTAAAATCAAGATAGTATCTCTCCTAATGTCACTAGATCATACCCAAGCCCCTCTATTTATAGGTCCGAGTGTCCTTTATAAGTTTCAAAACTATATCACTTGACATATGTGCATAATAACTGTAATTTCTTGAATATCTTTGACCAATACGTAATGTGTCCCAATCCGACCACCCTCTGCTGGGAATTCGACCACTGTCTGCTCCTGAATCCGTCCGCACTCTGAACTACAGTAATGGCCTATTATTAGACCAGTGGTAACCGATAACTATATTAAAACACGTGTGAAGTGAATATAATCATTGAAATTCGTTATTTAAATATGTTTTGAGCGGTTGAAATAGACGAAAAGTTCCTATAAACAGGTTAGAATGTCAATTCGGCCACCCTATCTTGTGCATTGCGTCATCGTAATTTCGTGGCTTACAGTAATTATATCGGGGAATATTTTTAATACATCCACTATTCCACGTATGAATCGGAGTTTTAGCTGTAAGATAAATAAATCCGTTTTCCTCTAACTTTAAAAGGGTTTTATTTAAATGAAAAGTTCGTCAGCTCTACGTACGACACTCACAACGCCGCCGCCATTTTAGATCTCCGGTCGGAAATTTTTCGACCACACACGCATTCGAGTCTACGATCTTGAATAACTCGACTGTCCTTTGATCGAAAGTTGAAAACCAAAGAGCTTCGTAAAGAAAAATATCCAAACTATCGAATACATGAGTCAAATGGTGGGGAATATCTTTGGTTGAAGTCTTTGGAGAGGAAATGAGTGCGCTTCCATTGCATCACGCCGTCCGTCCGCTCAATCCGTCCACATCGCAATCTCGCATTTCAATGGTTAGTATAGTAATTGTTCTATAAAACTGTTTGTTCACATATATTATTACGCGTATGCATCAAGGTTTCATCTTTCAGATGAATGGTTTCTTTTCACGTTGACTCAAATACAGATTAATTAAAAAGACAAATTCCTTAGACCCACGCACGGCACGCAGCGCGGCTGTCTTAGCTCCGCTCCCATAAGAAGTGGCCGAAAATCTCGATTCGCGCACAAATCGACTCTTCAACATTTATATCTCGACTGTTTCTTAACCAAATATCGAAAACGAAGGCTTTTCTGAAAGAAAATACAACAAACTACGACATACATGAGTTAAATCTAGGGAAATGTGTCAGTCAACATTTATATGATGATAAATTAGTGGAAGTGGCCGAATTCACGCGCATGGCCGAATTCCGGTACATCCACCCTACTTCTATACCTGGGGGGGTCCAACTTTTACAAGCTATACGCCCGCCATCCTGGCGGACGTATAGACGTGGAACAGAAAGGATTTCGTGTGCGCTCTTATCGATTGTATCCTAGAACTAGCGCGGCGCACTGTAGCCAGCGAAAAGTTCGGCTAACCTAGCGAAAATAGTTGTTAATAATAAGTTGGACCCCCCCCCCAGGTATAGAAGTGCCGGTAAAACTACCGTATAGGGTACCCCGCTTCGCGCGCAAATTTTTCAACGAATACTGCCAACCGCGTAACAACAAGTATCCCCAACCAACTTTTTCCCGATGAAAAACACTGAAAAATACTGCACCTACAACACCTTTAACGTCGCTATTTTAAATAGAAAGGAGTTTCAACGCTAAATAAATGTTAAAATACTGCACCTACAACACCTTTAACGTCGCTATTTTAAATAGAAAGGAGTTTCAACGCTAAAGGTGTTTAAAGTAAAGTACACCCTTCATAAGTAGTAAGAACGCGACGTGTTGTTTACAATGTAGTTACTATCGCATTGTGTAAGTTGGCTGCAGTGGTGATGCGCGCGCACGTCGGTTTGAACCGGGGTACCTTATACGGTAGGCCTAGTATTACCGAAGTGCCGGCCCTAGGCCTAGGGTCATGGACCCAATAAGGCCGCGTTCACATTAATTGGTTTAGTTATAAGGGGATAGGAAATACGTGTTAAATTGTTTACGTTTTAGTCAAGTAAGAAATTGTGGTAATACTGGAGTAGAGCGGACGTGGGTATGGCTAATACTCCACCTACAAAACCTTTATCGTCACTATTTTAAATATAAAGGACTTTCAACGGAAAAGTACTTTCGCTTAAAACAGCGACGTTAAAGGTTTAGAAGGTACTTTAGATTTAAAACAGCGACGTTAAAGGTTTTGTAGGTGGAGTATTAGCCGCTATAATACCCACGTCCCCGCTCTACTACAGAATTACCGAAATTGTTATAACAAAAACAAAATTCTTACTACGGACCAATCAGACGTTCTGTTATTTATACGACGATCAATGAAAAGGAGTAACTTCAGAATGACAGGCCACTGAAACATTACTAACCAATCAGGATATCGGATTCTTATCACCATAACAACCAAATAACAATTTCTTAAGACTAAACCAATGTTATGTGAACGCGGCCCAACCGAACATCCCTAAAACGTCCAATAAGCCTTCCCGCAGCCCGCCTTGTGACCAGATAGTGATTTTATGAAATGTTCTACTACTAAAGTTCGGGTTATGTCAAATTGTTAAAGCCGCGTTCACATAAAGTGATTAAAACTAGGGTAGCAACCCCTAATAGGCCTAGCGGACGGTCACCCGTAACCGGACGCGTGGAACAACCCCTTTCTGTTCGCCTTAATATGCTTTAGAAGATATTCAAGACTGATGTGATGCATGTATAATTTTAGGAACTTTTTTGGTTGGTATGGACCAGTTTTTTAACATTGTTTTTTCCCATTAAAAACAATGAAAAACATCTACAAATGAGAAATAAATAAAGAATAACTCATTAACACTAATCACTCACAAAATATATACAATTAGGCCTTTATAGGTTAATTACTCTTACTAATCACTCGCATATTTCACTGTTTTCGGGCGCCATTTTAGGCCTGCAGTGATGAGAATGTTCTACTCACTGCAAGTAACCTCACAATAACATAATTAAAACAATCCAAAATAGAATCATCACTTTTTTGGTGTTATAGTAACAAAAAAACAAAACCTTTAACGTCGCTATTTTAAACAAAAGTAGGGCCTACTTTTCCGTTGAAAGTCCTTTATATTTAAAATAGCGACGTTAAAGGTTTTGTAGGTGGAGTATTTTAGTGAAAAGGTTGGTACTAGTATCTCCAATGTTGGCTATTTTCATTTTTACGATGACAAAATGCCCAGTTCACTCCTCGTAGGCCTAGGCCGTGTCACTCCTCGCTACTTCTAGCTTACCATTATTAATAACACAGAATGAAATGAAACATGTAGGCCCTACGTTTTTTTTTAAACAATATAAATCACTATTTATAAAATATTACTCATTTTAGGATGTTTTTCGTTGGTTTTATTGAAGAAAAACAGTGTTAAAAAACTGGTCCATGGGTTATTCCACCAGAAATCAACTAGGGCCCGGATCCACAAAAGGGGAGATTCAGATTTTGGTGGTTTCTCAATTCTCCCACACCTCATGATGTAAACACCGGATTCAACCAATCACAGACGCTAGCACCTCTGAACGACAACAAAGAGGCCGACTTTAGAAGGCAGTGACCTAACAATGTTAGTGTTTTGTTTTTGTTTGCGATTGATGCTTGATTGTTTCATATTTTGTTTGGCAGTGGTTAAATGTGCATATATGTACATATTTAATAATGACTTTTAAACTCCTTGGATACCAGGGACTTGACTTACCCTTAGTAATGCCCTAGTGACCTGCTACGGACTAGTCTTTCATCGAGATGGATAGAGGTAGGATTGAACGTTTGAACGATTGAACGATTGAAATCATTATGTCGACCCTAGGCTGGGCCCTATCGTTATGTTATTGATAAGAATACATAAACTATAGCTACTACAAGCAGTTTTCATGTATTTATGATAACCATCATGTAAACAATATATTTCAATAACAAAACGTTAATTTAATCATGAGATGGATTTGTTGCCGCCATTTTCTTAAAAATGCATTTCCCCAACCAAAACCCCTAGTATGATAGTAGGTGTTTTGTTGGGAGAATTTTAGGAGAAATAAATCCCACACAAGTCGATAAATCTCCTATAATGGATCCTTTTATGTAGTAGTGCAGCGGAGCTTTTGTCTGTGAATGGTGGAATCCACAGTTTACACCATGACGTGCGGGAGAATTGAGAAACCACCAAAATCTGAATCTCCCTTTCTGTGGATCCGGGCCCAGAGGTGGTTGCTGACCCATTTTTTTTTTTTTTTTAATTTTGCACATAGATACCTGCATATAAGCCCTATGTAGGCCTAGATTACAAATCAGTTCTCCTTACATTTTTAGAGCAAACCATATCCGATACATGGGCATTATCGCACGTGCCGGTAGAGCGAATTTGTTACTTTTTGACGTTAGCGATTATTGCTACCATTTGCATGTTTGTGAAGTTTCAGCAACCATACTTACATAAATACTTTTGAAATACATTGTTCTACTATATAAATATGCAAGAAAAAGGAAAATATAAAAATAATTAAAGCATAAACAAGGGCATAAACTTTCCTAATTAAATTTGAGTTTTTTTCACTTTTTGAAGGCTAATCAATCAAAATGGAGACCAGATATCAAAACAGATCCTTTTGGAATTAATACTCTAGGTACACATGTATCAGAAAAAAATATTTTGTTTTGATCCTGAGTCCCCTTTACCCCCCAAAACAAATCCAAAATGGGTGGAAACTCAAAATTTGGCAGTTTCAAGGTCACGTATCTCAAAAGGGGGACCTAGTAAAAATGTGAGATTGTTAGGGTACTAACTTATCATCCAAACCTACATTGGCTTCAAATTTGGAGTTGATACTCAAAGCCGTGTAGGTGTGACAGCTTTTTGAAATTTGATAAAAATGGTGTTATATTTCGAGGTTTAAGTCATAGTTTAATACCACTATCTCAGTGTTTTAAAGTGACTTATTACTAGTAACTCACAGGATTGTGGATAAGTGTCTAATGGGCATTCATCATGCTGCTGATTTGTAGGCTAAGCTCATATGGTATGTTGTGTGACTGTCCAGTAGATGTAGTCAGTTCGTTTGTCGATAGAACTCGTAGAATGTTACAATGCGGCACCCAAGATTCATCGTTTTTTGAAAGTTTGAAAGCAGTGCCTTCATAATTTTATATTTGTTTTATACTGTTTTATGTTCATTGTTATATATACATCATTAGTATTAATTTTTATATTCAGTGCTGACTACTATTATTAAAGGTGGGCTGTAGTTAAAGTGGGGTAAATTTCAAAAACGCGTTTTTATGTATTAAACACATTTTTGACACGATTTCGATAACCCTAGTAAAAACCCGAGCTCAAACGCACGAGCCGTTCAAGAGCTAGCCCGCCTCAAAGTTGGAGGGGTGGGGGTGCCTACGTCACCGCTCCCTAGTCTCGACGGCCGCGGGTCGCTGGCTGCAGCCAACTACACACCATGCGTGCATGGCTCAAGCCCGTGCTTTCGCCGGACTCACTACCCCAATAATAGTAATACTAAATAACAACCATAATAACAAAATAATAAACTCAATTAACTCACCAATGAAGAAGTTATTCAAAATACTCAGGCTCGTAACCGTCAGCTGCTTTAAAACCAACTTTGAACCCTGTTGATTCTGGGTACCTTTCGCGCGAATACAGTTCACAACACACGATGGGTATCCCAATAACCTTCCTTTTCTTTTTGCCAAATTTTGACCACGAATTCATCCAGTAAACAAATTGTTGGTGAGAAACGTAGCGATATTATGTATTATGAAATGATTCGATAAGAATTACTAATTGGCTATCAGGCGCATGCCAAGCTAATAAGTGATTTGCTGTCTTCAGTGTATCAAGATTTAACACGACACTTTAAAAAAAAATAATGTTCTGTGATACAGTCAGCACTGCCCCTATGTTCCCTTATTACTTACAGTCAGCACTGCCCCTATGTTCCCTTATTACTTTACTGTCACTGCAACACAGTGAATACACACTAGTTTCGTCTATCAACGTTATTACGCACTCCCCACAATTACACCAATCAATATTCCCTGATCTGCCTATAAGTGATTTTTTTTGGTTTATTCTCCCTTCTATCAAAACGTCGACGCTCAAAATGATAGGGTTGAAAGACGGCCACCACACTCACAAAACACTATCGTACTGACTGCCCGGTGAAAGTTTATGATGCAGTACAGAAGACTCCAGAAAATAACTTTGGTGTCTTATTGTGTAAAACGGTCATTGTTGAGCCCCCAACCCCTTAACCCCCATTAACTGTGACCAATCATTTTGGACAGTTGAAAGATATATTGCACCAATAAACTAATATATACACGTCATGTTATACAGTGTATGAAAGTTGTTGATTTCATTACTAACTCTTTCTGCGTGGGTGGGGAAACGGAAATGGGGAAGATGTGAATTGGAGTATTCAGTCTTGCGTTATGCTTTGATTTGCTTTGAAATGCATGAGTGATACAATGAAACTAGGAACGTTGACATCACTAGATAACAAGTCGTCATCACTAGATGGTACGTCGTCGTAACTAGATGACACATAGTCGTCATGCAGTAATGCACTCTGAGGAAGAACACTATGAAGATATCCACATCTTTATCATTATCCACAGAGGAGTCATCTTCGATTGTCTATCAACGACAGTCATAACCGATTAATTCACGTTGAATTCCTATTTCCTGGATGGAATTCTCGTTCAACACAGTTGTGCCGACATGAATTTCTATCTCGGGCTATACAATACTAATAACTACCAACTCCAATACTAATAATAAATACATTGTAACTCTGTTTCAAAACTCCCGCTTTCTGTGACAGCATCGCTCACTATCTTTCTTCTTAGGTACAAATACTAAGTCCCACTCGGCGCTTTTTTGTGACATGTTGAAACGATGAATCTCCCCCTTTTAATTTTATTGACGTTTCGAATCCTTTTTTAACACGGGATTCGAAATTGAGCCTAATATGCGGCATGCCAAACTGATTTTTTTTGTAAATTAGATGATATTTCAAAGTCTTCGTCAGAAAAGTTGGAAGCACACAACTGAATATTTACTAGGTGTAAACCCCACGCAATTAATTTTCTTCAAGCAAGATTTATGACGAATCGGCGTTCTATCACGATTTGGAAACTGAAAACTAACTCTTTCCATCGACGATCACTGATTTTCCTGGCTGATTACTGCACCCGAATACACAACATATATAGTCATATTGACGCGTGTTTATGTTCATAATCATGGGGTTATCTAGCAATACAATACACAATAATACGTTTTAGCACAAAATCACAACACTGCCGCCTGGCATTTAGTCAATAAGAATAATAATTAAAAAAAAAAACGCTTCAATATAACTACAGTATGTACACACGTTTTACATTGAATTAGAAGGATGGTCACTTCGCACTGCTACCCCTATAACGCCCAAACATATATAAAGGAAATATGTTGTTGTTCCCCGTAGCACAGTCCGGTCAGACAGCATGAGGTCCGCGGGCTGCGACCGCTGGGTGAGTGGGAGCGGTGACGTCACGGACGGCCACCCCAGAACTTCAACGCGCTGTCGTTTCGCGAGTTCTTATCCGTTTTGGATGGGGTTTTCGGCATTCTCGTTTTTACATTGTCATTCTTAAGAAAATTCTCGGATCCTTGAGTACAGCCCACCTTTAAAATTGTAAAGTAAAATTTTTAATGTGTTGGTTAGTAGGCTCTATTTGATATTGAATAATAATGTTCTTTCATTGTTAATTTTCTCATACTACCTCTGAAATTTTTGCAGATTTAGTAAAATTAAATTTCAAATTAATTTACTGTAGCAAACAACAATATAGGTAATTTAAATTTCAAAAAAGAAATTGGGTAGGCCTATAGGGTAAAATAATTTGTACACTTAAAGAGCCTACTGCAGGGTATCAAATAGCTTCTAAAACTAAAATTGATGTAAATGCATGAAAACATGTAGGTATGCATAGGTACTCATTTTTTAATTCTAGGCCTATGTTAACTTAGTCCCAATCTGTAGACAAACACATCACCAATTTAATGAAAAATCAGTCTTTTAACCAAATTTTACAGTGGATAGCAATAGCATAGGATGGTACTACCGGTATGAACTTGGTACTTATCTTGTTAAAGGAAATTACTATTAGACATGTGTCACTAGTCTACTCAAAATAACCCATTGAAGTATTTATGACTATATGCCACGAGTAGTGTTTCAAAAATACAAAGCGGAAACAATTTTTTTACTTTTGTAATACAAATTTACACTTAAGAGTACCGGTAGTTAGCTTACAGTGCTTACTAGTAGGGTTGCCAACCGTCCGGAATTTCTCCGGACAGTCCTGATTTTGATGCCTTTGTCCGGAAAGAGGAATTGCCTCATTCCGGACGGCACTTTGTCCGGAATTTGTGAAAAAGTCATATTTGTACTACATTTTATTGAATTTTAGAGTATTGCAGTGAATTAGTGTTTTTTTCTCTCTAAAGTTGGTACATCAGTTGGTTTGGTAATTTGGAATAAAAGTTAGTTTCTTTCATGTAGCCGCCTTTTCGTAGTCCTACTCCTAGCTAGTCGTGCTCGTGACCTCTATGCTCGTGACTGCCCTGTCCCACTACCACCCCTTGTCCCCCTTGTCCCCCTGCGTCATCCCTTACGTCCCCCCTTCGTCTCGATTAGCCAAGTTGCATAAATATGAGACGTAAAGCAATATCCAATCAAATACCCCTCCCTAACCCCTTTGTATTGTATGCGCACTTGGCGAGGCGCAGGCGCTACAACATGAGATTTCAGTTTAGTATTAGTCCGTTTGTTTAGCGACCGTGGCCAGACGTGTCGGCACTGAACGTACAGTGAGCGATTTTCCTGTGCTTTCTGTCGGATTGTTGCATCGTGAAATGGAACTGGTAGGCAATTCGCCTCCCAAAAAGAAGAATTAAAACTTGGATATATCCAAGTCATTGAATCTTTAAATTACGTATCCGGCTGTTTTGAAGGTTAAAAGAGTCCAAAAAAATTTCGCCTCCGGCGGCTGGGGCTTTGCCCCAGACCCCGGGGTTGTGTGCCCACTAAAATTCGAGATTTGTCCGGAATTCTAGTTGACCCAAGTTGGTAACCCTACTTACTAGCCCTACTTTATCCACTAACTTCAAAGTAGTTGACAATGATTTTACTAAGGATAATTTGCTTAACCCTTTTTTATTCTATCTTTTTCACAGAATGGTGTAACTGTAAAATATTAGTGATTGGAATTGCATTGCAAGTGGGTTTCATTTTTGTTGTAGGCCTAGTCATGTTGGTTTGTTTGATAGTTATTTTTGGGTAAACAAGGTTAGATGCTGACTATTACTAACCAATCAAATTATTCAATTTTAAGCAAATATTTTAGATATACCTGCCTATATTACAGAGAGCACAACCCTTATAATTATAAATGTTAAAATATGTCATGTAGAAACAATATTTTACAAGGTAAAATAATGTGGTTTATCTGGATCAGGATGACAGGATCAGTGGCTGGACCTCTGGGCTCCCTCCAGCTCCCAGCTCAAGTACCAGAGACTGTCCAATGAACCTCTTCACTTCCGTTAAAATTTACTAGGTACTTGTCCACATTAAGAGGGATCTTAATATTATCTTTATTTTACCATAAGAAATTAATACCAACCTATTAATCTCTATGCTCATACTAAATTATCCTGCTTCTATATCTACCATAGGCCTACCTACTACAACCAATCATTGATATTCACTAAATATGGCAGAATGTAAAATTGTTCATGAAATTAAATAATTACTAAACCTTGTTAGAAATAAATAAAAGGATGCAGTTTACCAAGGGCATACTGTTGCCAGTAGGTATCACTGCTCATGGTCATAGAAGTAGGGCCAGAAGCCAACACAGAAACATATATTATTGGATGAGCGTAGCGAGCGAAGTGAAGACTTCAATTTGACTTTCTGTTTTTTTGTTTGTTTTTCACTTACGTTACCCCAACAAAAATAGCTCGGTGTTTTGTTTTTTGTTAGTTTTTCTGTCTGTTTGTTCGCTCTCTACCGGGCAAACGGCATATGCGATCTTGATGAAAATTTGAGGGGACCTTCGAAATCTCTGAACTTAGACTTGCTACGTTTTTGGGTACAATCGAAGAAATATTTCTCATGAATATCGTACTTATACGATTTTTTTCGATTTTTAGTGCGATATTTTCGTGACATTTGGGCCGATTCTGACCAAACGGGTGGGGCTACAACGTTCATATTTCACATGGACATTAAGGTAATGGTGATGTATTGCTTTCTGAAAGAAAAAGTTGAAAAAGTTAGCCAGAATCTATAGAAATAAAGCTTTTAATATAAGTTTTTTTATTTTTTGTGCAATATTTTCATGCCATTTCGGTCAATTCTGCTTAAACGGGTGGGGCAACAACGTTCATATTATACATGGACATTAAGGTTATGGTGATGTAGTACCTTTTGAAAGAAAAAGTTGAAAAAGTTAGCCAGAATCCATAGAAATAAAGTTTTAATATAAGTTTTTTACGGTAAATAATACCAATTGACAAGTTACAATAGAAACTTGACAACAATCACCTACAATGCGTAGGCAGCAAAACAAAGCACTTGCAAAAGTAAAGATATCCCACGCAAACTAAAAACTTCAAAAAGCTCATCCATCAACGCGGCGGGACTTTAGCGTTTTCCTAGTATTTTACAGTTTTCCCGACAGACCCCATGAGAGGGAATGGCGCGGCAGACTAGTCCAAGCAGTGAATGGATAGATGAAAGTTTTTCTGTAACCCTACATTTATTTACTAATGCAAACAGTGTATTAATTAGACACAAACCTGAACCTTGGCCGATAAGTAATAGCCAACAGTCCTAGCTCCAGCTAGGCATATCTGTGGAAGGTCTGAAGTTGTGACTGACTATAGGCCTCCGTCTAGTTTCCATCATGACAGTTGACAGTTCATGTGGCAGATAGAACCCATGATCCAATCATATTCTTCCTTACCCAGGTCTGGCATTCCGGTGAACGCGTTTGCGTCCAGTCCGCGCATGACGTAGTCCCGTTCATCTCCCCGAGCCGGTTACTGCTCGGCGCGTGATAAAATCCCACAATCGTAAACTAATTTCCAAATAACTATTCATTGTCCGAACTTAAAACTTTCTTGCTTTTTGTTACTATGTACATACTGTTCAGGAATTATGTGGGTAGATAGTTTAATGGGCTTATATTAGTTAATTACTTATATTAGCCGTAATATGATGCATAGGGCCTACTCACAAGTGTTACTGTGATACACTTTTGGGATAGTGATAGTGTATAATATATAAATTATAACAAGTAAAGAAATCCGTGCGTGATTTTTTCGTTATTTATGATTTAAACGTTCTAACCCGAGATTCAACACAAGTTTTAATTATTGTTATGGTGCAGACGAATTATCTGTTACTGAAATATAGGATTACAAATCTAATAAAACCTGTTACCACGCAATTGTTTATTGCGTAAAAAAAGATATCACATTGTAGACTAATACAGACAATCGAAATAATAATCGAATAGTAATCGAAATAGCTAGATAAAATGGATAAATAATGCACAACCGTTTTCACCAAAATTATATTAGAACGTAATTAAGACGCCGGAATAAAACCCTTACCTCTCTAGCAATCTCTTTGATTGTAATTAATTTGTAAATTAACTTTACTTTGCCCTCAGCTAAAGCATTATGTAATAAATACATGTACTTCAAAATAAGTAAATCAAACATTTCAGCACTTACAAAATTAATATGCGTTTCCGTCGGCATGTTCTTTAGGTAGACTATCTTCAGTATGTTGTTTTATTTCATTCGGATAAAAATTCGCGTGATTGAAAATATTTTAATATTTTTTCTGCCAATGTAAGGCTTTTGACTAAAAAAAAATATTAGGGACGTAAAGCAAGGCCCAGTTCCCACACAACCGTGTTTTATTCTTTAGAAATTGTTTTAGTTACGAAATCCTAAATCATGATTGGTAAGTAATGTTTAAGTGCACTGTAATAATGAAGTAACTCCTTTTGATTGTTAGTCGTAAGGATTATTAACGTCTGATTGGTCCGATGTAAGAATTTTGTTTTTGTTATTTAACACGTAAGTCCCATCCCCTTATAAGAAAACTAATTAGTGGGAACAGGCCAATGAATCGTCGAGGGTCTATAACTTATACACAATAAAATTATCATTCGCGACACGCAAAACAAAAAGTACCTAGGCCTAATATCAAATACTTCTACGTACACTGACTGGCGTTGTACAAATCATTATACATACATACGTCCGTTCTAAACCAACTAACAATTGTGTAAAATGCTATTAAAACTGCGACATGAAAGAGAATTTCGTTCACGCAAATATATGTTTGACACAAAGTTGAGCAAACTTTTCACGAGCAAGATAATATCTGGACCAGGATCACGACACTGTTGCACTAAGACTACTAATTACACACTGCTCCGAGAGATCTTGATGGAGATGGGGCACTTGAATATGTTTTAATTTTGAAGTTGAATGTTTATGCAAGTTGGGATATCGCTCTAATGAAAACCATTCCAGTTAATTGCTAATTGAAAAATGTCGTAAACTGTACTAGCACAGTATCAATGAACAATAATGTTCGAATACTGAAAACCCAGTCGCGATCCATCAAATAACTTGAGAAATACAGAGCGGAACAATGAACACGTGTGCCGTTATACGGCCGCTACCTATCTGATTCACATGAACGAGCTGACGTCACACTCGCGGCGGAGATACACAGTGTCATACCTAGCCACACAGAGATATCCTTGTACCATGGATAGAACCTAGCGGACGAAGTCGTATTGTTTTCATTTTGGTACTTTGCACATGCAAAAATTTGAAATTGGACTCATCATAGATAGACCCTACTTAGGCCTAACTCGATAGTCCAGCCTAGGCCTAGCCCACATTCACTGAAATTGGGGTTAGATTTAGCTTTGATATTGCCAGGAAGGCAGTTAGGCCTAGGCCCTACCTAGGAGTAGGCTTCTGGCCTAGGAACCTTTTTGGTTTGACCTAGGTCTTATCTATTTGCCTATGCCTGTCAGGACAGTCAGTAGTGTCTACTAATAATAAATAAATAAATAAATAAATAAATAATGCATTGTTGCCCATGTCACTGGATTCAGTTCTTATAGAGCACTCCTTCATCTCGCCATATCCACTCTGGCGGCGAACGCCGGAAACGCGCGAAGTAGGATAGAATCTACACATGGTATCCTCGCGCGTAAGAAATTAACTAATTGAGATCAATATTGTGATGCTCTATCGTGCACACAACAAGCAGCACCTAAATGGATTATAGCCTTCAATATCATATTTATCAGAAACATAATTCATTCCGTGAAAAAATGTATTTGAGCCACTGAAAACGTCATCAAACGCCGACTGAGTTAACCAATTACCTACCGTTATTTATTTATGTTACATATTTCCTACTCTGAATATTATCTGTCCGCAATCCACCTACACACTTTCCATTCGTGTGTAGGGTATCTTTGCTGATGCCACTTGTTAGAAGATAAGTGACTCAACACATGCTAATTTTTCTAATCTTGAGAATTAAACCTGTTATAGGTCATTCTTGAAAAACTTGCCCAAACCCCGTCACTTCACTTTCACATTTTTTATTTTTTTAAATATTCATACAAGTTTTAAACCCTTAATAGCTTATTATTGAAGCATTAATTCTGAATTCAAAAATCATATTCACATACTTCTGTTCAAAAAATTAGTACCAAAAATTAAAATAAACTTGTTCAAAAGTGTGATAAAAGTTGTGTCCTAGACAAGAATCTAAACTTTCCGGTTTCATTTTGTACTAGAAATAGTTATTTAATAACCGTATGCTTAATTTTAAGACATCAATATTACCTTAACCTATCTTTTAGGTATCATAAATGAAGTATCATTCCATTAATTTCATTGTTGGGACATATTTTATGTGTGTCTCTATTGTTGCCTCACCTATGTTACCTCACTCTTGTTACCAAGTTTGCATTTGAAAATTCCCGCCCTAAACAGAACCCTTCAGTGCAAGCATGACAAGGCTGTGGTTTCCTGTCTAACAAGATGGCTGGTATGTGTGTATCATGTAAATGAAGAAAATTATCATCTTTCTACTGTTAATTTGATGGGAGTATTTTAATTCAATCTCACTTTTGTTACCTAGATAATTTGAGGTAATGTTTTAGGTACATTATTTACTATAAATTACTTAACAGGGCAGTCAATACCAGAACCCATTGATAATACTGACAAGGGAAACAAGCATGTGTGACATTAATTATGAATATTTTTAGTAAATTTTCCCTCACTCTTGTTACTAAAAAGTAACACGGGTGAGATTCTGAGTAACATAGGTGAGTATTTATATGAAATTTCAGTACATTAGGGTTGCCAAGACCACTTCGAAGAGATGAGTTTACATTTGATGTAGAATTTCAAGGCTTTTGTGTTAAATAGGAAAATATATTTCTCACCTACGTTACTAAAACTCACCTTTGTTACCATATCTCACCTATGTTACCGCATATAATTTCAAGTTTTAGGAATAATTGTGATAAAAATGACCATTGTTAAGCATGTATGCTGTTTGCCTAGTTAAAGTACTGTGATACATCTAAAACAATCAATACAAACAAATTTTTCCCCAATAAAAAGAAAAAAATGAGTTGAAAAATTGATCATTAGTAACAAAGGTGAGTAAAAACACATTTTTTGTGTAGCAAATACTTCTTGAATGAATCAATACATATAAATTCTTAAACTATACTATGAACATTTTCTATAATTTATCTCTTCAAGAAAATCTAGGAACTGCTTGTCACTAAAAACATTAAACCAAACAAGTAACACAGGTGAGTTTTTTTGTATGCTGTCCTGCCTATCTTTTTTTCCCGTGCCATTTATAAAAAAATCTTACAAATCATTACTGTTTATGTATCAACAGATGGTTTCTGCTTAATATCATGTAGTCGAGGCAGTCAACAAATCAAAATTATATTTGAAAAAAATAAATTCCAAAAAGGCAAGTTTTTCAAGAATGACCCTTATAGGGTGCAATATGCCCCTCTTCAGGTGAACTAGGTATGTTGCGGATAAGACAATTGTGAAGGGATGTCCGAGGGCTTATTAAGAGGACTCAATACCTTGCATTTGCATTAACGACCGAGGAAAACTTCGGAAACAATGTTCAGTCAGGATTGCCGGACTCGACGGGATTTGAATCCGGGACCTCCCGATTCCGAGTCGCGCGCTTAGCGCCCGATCAACACTGTCGCCACTGTCGGTAACACAATATGTACTGTTTCGTTATTTTGTGTTGAGAATCCACAAGCAATTACGCAAACAAAACACCTTTTCTATCACTTAAGTAATTTTCTTTGAGATATTCTTCATATTAATATATCAAATTCATACCTAGTTATTAAGCCTAATTCATTTTGGGCTAAAACAATCGGTGGGTCTTTTATATCACAATCAAAGGGCTAAATCCCGATTAACAAAACCCAACGTTGACCAGGGATCGAACCCATGTCTCTCAAAAGACCACCGAGACCGCGGTAGTGTATTTGCTGCTGAGATATTGGTGCATTTTGATATTATTATGCTCATCAAATTCTTAAGATTTAATTATCACCACTCCCACTTATCTAGTCCGCGCCCGGCTAGTGGGTGACCTGGGTTCGTTTTGTTTCTATTTATATCTTGATTTTCATAATAACCATTTTATTAGGGCTATAGGGCCTAATAAGTATCAAATCCCCTCAAGAGAAAATGTATAAGGATTTAATACTAAGGCTACCATGATTCCGAGAAAATAAAGCACATGCCCATGTTGTCTTGGTGTAGGCCTACCCCAATGTTCTTTTTATATTGTTGTTTTGTCCCGTATTGAATATTTTGCTTTCTAGTAATTTTAGGAACGCATAATGTTTACTGCTTTATAGGGAACCTAAGTTTTGAAGGCGGGAAGGAGATTGGTTCTCTCTGGTCTCAGCGCCCATAAGAATTAGCATGGTACGAAAATGTAACTCGCCGTATCTTTTGACTCGCGCAAAAGAAATCTAAACCAATAACATCACAAGATGCATAATTCTGTGAAGAAGATGATGGCATTCTACTTTGCTCGATGACGCTTCCTAAATTCAAACTATTATGAGTTTAATGGACCCATGTTTGCGCGCTGTCGCAAATGTACTCTGACTGAGCGGCAACCTAAGCGAGACGCAGCCACGTTGTGTGCAGCTGTGGCATCCTCGCATACCACGCGCCTGTCCATGGTTGCTAAATGTACTTTTCAATCAAGATTTTGTTGGCACATTAAAGGATATTTGATTAGTAATGTAGAATCTAGTACAACCCAGTGACCTCACAGTAGCCACAAAGCAAGTCGGATACCAAATGTTATGCTGATGCCACGGACAAAATGTTTTTACGTGCTTTTTCATGAGCAGTTTGGAAGGTTTGGCAACAGTGTAAATGTAGAGATCACTTCGACTCAAAACAAATGTCATTAATATTTGTGATAGAGCAGAGTTATGTATATCCACGCAAAGAGGAAAGATTATAGTTTCTTACAGTATGAATATAATTCCGGTCCGTGGTCGGGTTCTCGCGCTATCGCTTACGAAACATTTAGCACGGGCTAATCGCCTATACCACGCTGACCGGAGAGAACCAGACAACGCCCACTTAGGTTCCCTATTGTCTTTACAAAGCTTGAGTGGCTTTATTGTTGTTGCTTGATTTTAATAGAGTTGAGTTGAGACACTGTGCTTTAGGCCCTACTGTATAGTGTTGAATCCAATTCCATATTTGGCCTATAATAGATTACAGAATGTAAATAAATATTTTGCTTTGATATTAATAAATTTAAGTCAGTATATTGATATATTACTTATAAGTATCTTTTACAGATGTACTCTGGTACAATACAACGGTCACCAACATAAACGGTTCATATAAATGTTTATGCGTTCATCTGCACCCCGCCCTATAGAATATATCCGTACGTATTTTAACTATAAATTCTTATAAATCTATATTGCAAATCCTAGATTTTGAATTCATATTGAGCCACACGTGGTTCATGGCACACGTGGTTCTACGACATATTTGTCCCTCAAAACCTTATTTATTTACACTGTGCTGGCGTAAAACATGTGTAGGATCATATGGGTGTGTACAAACTACAAAGGTATCCTCCTTAGGCGGCCATGACGGTGCTACGCCCCCTCGACACTAGCGCATTCTCTAGGTGATTTGAGTCCTCTATACAAAGTAAAGTGGCCAGGGTATAGGCGCGCAGCTAATTAACCATAGGCCTAGGCCTACAGAAGAATCGACACAAAACCTGACAGAAAGCTGCTCAAACTGTTCTCAAGAATTAAGCCTCGGAGCCTAGGCATAATTGTAGCATGTAGGGTTTACTTTACGCCCCTGGGACATTTTTTAATGTAGGTAACTAAGCCTAATGCACTTCAAATCAATTATTCACGCGACATAGGCTTAAACCTTGCGGCGTGTTGCGAGTGAACTTCGTAATAGCCTATATTGTGAGTGTTAAGGCTCATTCATAACCAACTTAGGCCTCTAACTTAGCAGCTAACTTAGCCTCTAACTTTAGGTTGCTGTTCAGATAGATATTTAGGCCGCTAACTTAACAGCCACTGCCTCCTAGATGTTGCTCGTGGCAAAGTGCTTTACAGCCATACCGTCGCCTCTAACTTTAGGTGGCTGTGCATGATAGATGTTTTTAAACCAATCACAACACAGATTTGCAGTGTTTACTTTTATCGCGCCAATGATTGACATACAATAACATTCAGCATTCAGTAAGTAGGCCTAGCCTAGCTCTACTTAGGTAGCATTATAGAATTGATTGACTATAGACTGTACAGTTTATTAAACAATAATTGATGGTAAAAATAATGAACGTATTTATTTAAGACAACGTGACGTAAGCCCTACATAACCTCACATGGCCTAGCCCTAGCTGGGGGCTAGGCCTAGTAGGTACCGCAATAAACGTTAATAATACTGCGCGGTCAGTTGACATTTCTGCCCCAATCGATAGCCAAATGTTTTCTTTTATATTCTTATCTTTGTATAAAGACGAAGATTTTACATATAGCAGTGGCCTTTTCATGAATTCGTTCTTGAGCTTTTCATCGAACAATAGCTGACGTTCCTTGGGATCCATTTTTGCTGTTTGTTTACGTTTTCAATCGGATATGACCGGAAATTGTCGGCTCGAGTCTCTCTCTGATTGGTTAAAAGCTTAATGTTAAGTTAGCTGCTAAGTAAAACCTTGGAGTTTGCAAACATTCGGTTGCTGATAAGTGTAAGTTAGAGGCTAAGTTTGGTCATGAACAGACGTGTTGTTTTCCATAAGACAAACCTTTAAGTTAGAGGCTAAGTTAACTACTAAGTTGGTTGTGAATGGCCCTTTAGGGTATTTATTTCCTGTTCTAGTGATATCTTCGTTGACTTGTTGCAACAATGAAATCACGATTCTGTCTTATTTCACGTGTCAGCCAGGGTTTTGTCTCTAAAAGCTCTGGATAGGGGCAAGGGACTAGTCAAGTTGTGATTTGTTTGGAATTGCAAACAAAAACATCCACTTTTAATCATGACGTTTAGCAACCAAAACTATTTTTGTAATGGTGTTTTAGGCCTATACTTTTTCAGGTATATGATGATAAGATAATAAGTGATTGTTTGGTTTCATATCCTGCATGAACCTTCTGAAAATCACATTTAATAACACAATTTGCGCCATTACAGCAATGTCAAATTCTCCATGTGATTCAACTTGTTCCCCCAGTGGCCGCCCAGAGCGCTGCGTGTATTTTTAGTGGCGCGCTCAGTGGCTAATCTCGGTGCCCATAGCCAATAGTATTAAAAAGAGGTTTTACGTAATGGAATGGGCTAGGTCTGGCAGACCTAGTAGGGCTAGTCAAGGCTCTACCTAGGCCTATGCTTAAGTCTAGAGATGGTGGACGCGGAATAGACCTGCCGTTGAATAATAACCAATGTCTACATTTACACTTTTTACTAATTATGATTTACACATGATATTTACAACTTAAAAAGAGGAAAGAGATGGGAGGATGTAGCACAGACACAATTTGGGGAGGGTAGAAAGAAGTGGAAGAATTTGGTTGCGAAACCCAAGCTGACCCGGACAGAAATAGGAAACGGCGATGGATAATGATGATGATGATGATTTACAAATTACAAAGTTATTACTTGGTAAACCACGCGTAAAGAGGAAGGGATAGTCGCAAAATTAAAACCATGCGAAATTACAGTTTTTTCGTGATATCTCGAGATCGATGCAAAATATCTAAAAATTGATTGCAGACAGCCCTGTGGTTTTGGGAGAACTATAGCCTGTCCTGTACGAAAAAATATTGTAATGTGATGGTAGTTTTTTATTTGATATATTTAATCAATTAAATGCAAATTATCTTATACAAACCGCACCGATTATTATATTTGAATATTTTTTCTTGCATTATATTGCCATAACAAAACCACAGAGCTGCCTGCAATCAGTTTTTAGATATTTTGCATAGTTCTCGAGATATCACGAAAAAACTGTAATTTTGCGTAGTTTTAATTTTGCTTCTATCCCTCCCTCTTAACTAGGCCTTAAACACCTCTTATGTACGAGCAGGTCGACGTATTACATATAAGGTTCAAGAAGAGATCAACAGTTAATTTACATTTAATAACCACTGAATAGACCTGTATGGTACCTACAGTAAATACATTTTACCATGAAATATGCAAAAGAACGTGTGAAATGCAATACTATGCAACTAGCGCGTCAACTGTCTAAGTTGTTAAACAAAAAACATGTCCGACTGTGTCTGCGCGACGTGGTGTACTATCTCGTAGGCCAGCCCACCACACACCTGCGCCTCCAGTACGACAGTAGGCCTACTATCTAAAGCTAAACTCCATGATCAAACTAAAGTAGGTGAAGGAAGTTTCATAGACGTAGTTCCAGATTTGCAACATTGATGTTGGCAGGAACTTTTTTCATCGGCTGAAATTTACGACCTATTTTTGTGGACTTGTGACAAGCAGTCTACTTTGTACATTTAAGCCTTTAGAAATGGTGGTGGTTTTACAGGTACTTATATTAAACAAGAAACAATAGAAACATGACAACAATCACCTACAATGTGTAGCCTACAAAAAGCAAGTCTTTAGGCCTCGGTAATGATATCCCACACATAGGCCTAAAAAAATTGAAAAAATACAGCCAAACCTAACACACCAAAAAAATGAGATCAAGCTCATGCTCATGTAGCCTTCTACATTTGTGCATTCTTAATTCTATAACTACATACCCCGGCCATAACTACATCCTTTGGAAAAGCTTGGCAAAATAGAATTTGCATGAACTATTACATTTAAATTAACAGTTAATAGGGCCTATTAGTTAGTATTAATAGTTGGGTAGGCCTATACATTATTAATTTTTTATTATCGTTTATGGTTCCAGATGATGAGTTGATGATGATTGTCTCCATGCCAGCCTTGAGCTTCGAGACTTTGGTCTTCAGTCGACTAGAAGGTGACTACACGATGACGAGAAGATGACAACGCAACACTCCAGTTGGACACCTTGTAAGGTTAGTCATTGATTATTGGTGCTAGGCTAGCATATCCACAAAAATGTTTGAAGACCTTCACCTTATTTTATGGAGCAGTCCCAATGTGTAGTCCTAGCCTACCTTTGTTTTGCATAAGTCAGGATTGTAAATTTCTATGCCCATGGTGCCTGGGGCAGCTAACAATGCAGATATGGGACTATTTAGTTTCCTGTCTGCGTGTGTGTCTAAAATATGTAGATCTAGACCATATAGAATAGACCTATAATAACAAAGCAAACATTAGTGGCAGCTTTGAATTGTCTCCGTCAAGCAAAGTTTCTACTCGTCGGTCTAGTTACTTTTTTAAAAGTTGTCTCGTTCTGTATTAGGAAATAACAAAAGCTAGATTTGATCTTCTTGCCCTATCCGTTAGTGTAGTGGCCTATCTTAAGACTGTTGGATGAGCTCGAGCAAACCAGGCTTTGACACAGAATGCAGAGGTAGGCAATAGGCATAGGCCTATAGGCACCGAGCGTTCATACAACTAGCGCCGTGAGTGATCAAATATGGCATTAATTATGTGAAGATTTGGCAATCTCCCATCCTTTCCCATGTTATTTGTACATTTTTAAATTGCCGTTATTACTCGTAATAGTTGCCATGGATACTGAAAATCATGTCAAACATCAAGAAATTCGTTCTGTATCGTCGGCTGTGCTATTCTAATAGCCAACACAGGACATTATGTCACATTTTACACTTTTACGAGACCTCGATTCTAAAACTTGAGCCAGATTTGATTTGTACGTTTTGGTTGGTAATGGATCAGGTTGTGAATGGTCAAGGTCGTAAGAAATGTTATTATTTTGTTTTGATCAGAGAAAATGCCATGAGATTGGCCTAGCCTAGACGTAAACACTACCAGATTATTAACTTTCTCAAACTAATAACAATAGTATGCTCAAAGAAAACCTACCTATAGTAAGAGCCTACCTCTAAGAATCCCGTGCGTATTCTTTTTTTGTAAAATTATACCGTTTTAAATCCATTTCTTCCCGATTGAAAGTGTTACACACGTCTATCACTACGTATATCACAGCCCTCAATCCGAATTGACTGAATTCGGTTTGAGTTCAATGCGGTTTGACTTGAAGTGTATATCACGGACATTCGAAACGACTTCCTCAATCCTATTTCGATTCGAATTGAAGTTGTTGTTGTGGCAGTTTAAATAGATGCTACAAGATTCTATGAATAACACTTGAAAATACTATGTACTTGTATCTCTACCTATAGCTACGTAAATATAAAGCCTAATGTCTTCATTAAAGCCTCCAAGACGCCATTTTATTGTAAACATGTAATAAACACCGCCTGCCTAATAATGGTATTCACCGAAATCTATATCTCTAAGGCAGTTTTGAATCCGTATTGAATGCGTATTGAACTGTATATCAAGCAATTTACTCATGTCAGTCCACTTTGGAAAGTGGATTGACTTCAATGCGAATCGAGTGTGTATATCAAGAGACTCAAACCGAATTGAACTCGAACCGACTTGAGTCAATTCGGATTGAGGGCTGTGATATACGTAGTGTATTTGCATTTTGTTTATGCAATTCATTTGTTCATATTTGGCCGACTGCACTGCCATGTGAATCATACAGAAACGGAGATATAAATTCTGGAAGTGCTTAAGCTTTTAAGTTCTTTGTTCTTACGGGGAATCTGCTGCCAAATTGGAAATGTTCTAACATGCAATTTTGTATTAATGACAATTAATTATGATGTTACCTCAGTGAAAATATATATATTTTTTTAATTCTAGCATTTTTTTGGGGCAATTTAGGTAATTTTAAAGGCCAAAACTAATAAGAACATTCATGAGAAATGGCAAATTGGAAAAAGCTGCAATTTTTGTCACATGTTTTTTGCTCTTGAAAGAGGGTAGTGAAAAAAGTTTTTTGAGGTTATCGTACTCCGTTTAGTTGTTTTCAATTTTTTAGTTATGGTCGGAAATGTGACGCAAAATCGGGAAAGTATTGTCCAACCAGAATATATTTTATTATGTTATAAACAAATATTGGTTTTGTTCACCACTTGCGCTGAACCATCAGCTTGAATTCAAGTATTTACTTTCAATTATAGCACCAAAATTGGCTGATCAGTGTTCGCAAAACTGCGGCGATGTAAATCTCTCCAAAACTCGCCTCGCGACGTTCGAGTTCAAGTTGATCGAGCTCGGCAGATGCTGGTGCGTGCGGTGAACTCGGCAACTCGCTAGACTGGCCCGGAAGTCGCTACTGGACGAGATGCGCGTCATTCAAGCCTAGCGCTCGTTCGGTTTCGTTCACAATGCTCCAACGAGCAGCGCCCACCCATCGCCCACGTTGTACCCACACATTGGGAATTGATGCTAGAACGTATCACTATCGTTTTGAAAGACACAGTTATTCCATTTCCACTTGAATCAATTTTTTATAAAATAGAGTATGTTATGTTTCTATCTGCTAGGGTGTACGTAGATAACAAAATTAATGGTGTGTCTAACTTTGCCATTATAGTTCATTTAGCTCGATCGCGATTTCATTTTGTGGAGCAAACAATCGTCTACATTTTTCGACCTAATGGTGTACGCACGGGATTCTTGGAGGTAGGCTCTTACTATAGGTAGGTTTTCTTTGAGCATACTATTGTTATTAGTTTGAGAAAGTTAATAATCTGGTTGTGTTTACGTCTAGGCTAGGCCAATCTCATGGCATTTTCTCTGATCAAAACAAAATAATAACATTTCTTACGACCTTGACCATTCACAACCTGATCCATTACCAACCAAAACGTACAAATCAAATCTGGCTCAAGTTTTAGAATCGAGGTCTCGTAAAAGTGTAAAATGTGACATAATGTCCTGTGTTGGCTATTAGTATAGCACAGCCGACGATACAGAACGAATTTCTTGATGTTTGACATAATTTTCAGTATCCATGGCAACTATTACGAGTAATAACGGCAATTTAAAAATGTACAAATAACATGGGAAAGGATGGGAGATTGCCAAATCTTCACACAATTAATGCCAAAAGTGGCCACCCAGAGCTCTTCGTGTATTTTCAGTGGCGCGCTCAGTGGTTAATCTCGGTGCCTATAGTCAGGAACACTTGCCAAGCTCTATGGCTTCTCCTATCGGGTTGTGGTTTGCACCAAAATGTTGAGTAAGAATGTGTGATTGTTGCTATCGGAGCACTTTTTCTAAATATGCCCCTAGTGCTTCCTTTTTTCTAGGGTTGCCGTTTGATAACCCGATTACCGATATTATTTCCCAAAACGATTGATCGATAGGTCTAATCGATTCAGTCTTCCCGAATCCCTTCCGAAATTTTGTAATTGACCGCTCGCTCTGCAGAAGTTAATAAAATATTTCCAGTAAAGACATTAATCGCTTAGGTAATTCCGTCAAAAATTCGTCCACTGCAAGATCTACAACACGCATAAGGTGCGAAGACCGTAGCGCAACGCATCGCCCCTGCCTTGCAGCAGTGTAGGCAACTTGCACGACGTGCGTGCCGGGCAGCTTCACTCGCCGCGCCTGCAGGCGCCGATTGCTCAACGTTGGCGCGTCACAACTGATATTGTATTGGCGTATGCCACTCAAAGTCAACACAAGCATCTATCGAGATGCATTCCTCCCCACCCCGTACCAACTCGGTATCACTTTACTTCATTCTGTAGTGCTACAATAATCTTATCAGTTCTAGACCAATATTACGTCGTCTTCCAAAGTAATGTCGAATATTATTCAACTAGCCACGTAATAAATATTGGAGCATTGAATCGTTACTGATAATTGGATGAGCGAAGCGAAGACTTCAATTTCACTGACCCCCAAAAAATTTAGCTCGGGTGTTTTTTTTTTTTGTTTTTTTGTCTGTGTGTTCGCTCTCTACCGGGCAAACGGCATATCCGATCTTGATGAAAATTTGACAGGACCTTCGAAATCTCTGAACTTAGAGGTGTATTGTTTTTGGGTACAATCGAAGAAATATTTCTCATGAATATCGTACTTTTACGATTTTTTTTGATTTATTGTGCGATATTTTCGTGCCATTTGGGCCAATTCTGACCAAACGGGTGGGGCTTAAACGTTCATATTATACATGGACATTAAGGTTATGGTGATGTAGTATCTTTTGAAAGAAAAAATTGGTAAAGTTAGCCAGAATCCATAGAAATAAAGCTTTTAATATAAGTTTTTTACGGTAAATAATAACAAATTGACAAAAAACAATAGAAACTTGACAACAATCACCTACAATGCGTAGGCAGCAAAACAAAGCATTTGCAAAAGTAAAGATATCCCACGCAAACTAAAAACTTTAAAGAAAGCTCATCCATCAACGCGGCGGGACTTTAGCGTTTTCCTAGTGTATCGTAAATGCAAATGAACGACTATCACTACAAAAGCTGAAATGAAACTTCACTTTCTGAGGAGCACGACATAAGCACGACCTTCACACAGACAACACATGAGCCCGGTAGCATCTGTTAACACATTGTAGCGCGCTCTTGTCCGGACGGCCAGCCACGCGTGAGGGGGGGGGGGGGCACCGCGCCGTTATGCTCTTGAAAGACATTGCTGCGTGGTAAGACCTTTTTTGAGCTAATAGAAATAACAAAAGGATGCACTCGCAAAAGGGCTGTGGTTTGTGTCGGTATGCAAGAAAGTAAAGGCCTAATTTTTATATGATTATTGATTATCGATCAACGTAAAAAATATCAATATTTATTAGGGTTGCCGTCGATAATCGCAATTTGTTTTTTGTTTTTTTGGTTTTGTTGTTCCTTGTTGATTCTGGCCTTGATCTGCGGGTGTGTTTGCACTGTCCCATAACACTGATTACTATATTTCCTATTAAAAATATTGATCTTTGGTTGGTTATCGCTCACTCGTCGATTGTGTCGAGGCCTAGGCCTAGGCCTACAGGGTTGGCTTGGTGGCTCACTGAAAATCAGTTATATAACTGAGTGGGTACTCTAAATAAATTTATTATTTTGGGTTAATTATTATAATATATATATATATATAATTATAATTTTGGTGGGGAAATGTCCCGGTATTCTGTCAACTGTACCATGTGGAAGGATAATGTTTTACGTGAAAAAATACACTCCTCTGATAAATACTAACAGTAATAACATTGAAATAGTTCTTCCACTAATTCATTTTCTCTAGGGGTGAGCAAGTATTATTCAATGATTTTGGTGGAGGTGCCAGGTCGCGCACGCGTGTGAAAACGTAAATATCGTTATCTTTTCTTGACATTGTCTTACCAACCCTGAATATCCATTATACTATAACCTCAGTCTTTTGATACAAATTTGTGTTCTTTTTGGAAGTACCTACAGAACTTTTTTTGGCACAAATAATAAAAATATGTCACTATCATCGTCCCAAATAGCCAAAGTGCATAAATATAAGACATTAAGCAATGTCCAAACAACCAACAACATTTTCATGTACTAATACCACTTACTACTGAATTATGTCATAGTCTAGCCCAAACAACATTTGTGCTTGATCATAAAAATGATCTAGAGAGAGATTACATTTTAAATCAATTAGATGTTACTCTTTCACTTTTGGAGCTAACATAAAGACATACTAGATAAAATTAATATTGAACATAATTGTAAAAAAAAAATTGTCAAAGATTAATAGTGAAATTTAATAAAGGCTAAGTACTCGGACTCGATACTAGAGTTATTTTAAGACTCTGACTCGACTAGAATTAAAAAATCAGGACTTGCACAAATTTTTTTATAAGTAATGAAAAATCAAAATGTAATAATCATGCAACTGAACTAAGTTTTTATTAATCTAGGGCGACGGTCGTCGCCCGCAGCCAAGCGCACGCAACTGCTAGAAGGCGATGACTAACTCGACCCTGTTTACTCCTGCCCGAGTTGGGGGGTTTTCAGCTATCTGCACACGCCGTCCCAAAAGATTTACAATCTTGAAACTCGGTTTATGACCTGATATGTGGTCCATGATTAATTGATTATATACCTACACTAATTATTTTGTAGTGAAGACAAAATGTATTAAAAGTTAAAACATGCATATTATATGCAAATTCAATGCATTTTCAATTATCTTTATTATTATTGATTAGAACTTCATTAGTATGATGCTCTCATCAATACATTACACGCATTGTTTTCTGCCGAGTGCTTGTATTTTATTTTTTAGGGTCTACTATCATTTTTAAACCATTAGATAAACATTTTATGACTATAAAAATGTACACATTAAATCCATTTTTGGTAATAGTGCAGTATAGCGGACGTGGGTATGGCTAATACTCCACCTACAAAACCTTTAACGTCGCTATTTTAAATATAAAGGACTTTCAACGGAAAAGTACTTTCGCTTAAAATAGCGACGTTAAAGGTTTAGAAGTGTTAGAAATATGACAACACAGCAAGGCAGTGTGTGTATATTATGGGAGTTGTTTACTAGATGGATGGTTAGCAACGAGAGAAATGCAGTAGCAACGTGTAAGTAAAATACAGTCTTGTTAAATATAAACGATAATCTTATTTAATTACGTTATCTGTGTTATTATTTACTAATTTATCCTGACACGCTTCATGGCCGACTAGGCCCACGTTATAAAAGTAGAGTAGCTAACATTTCAGAAGTGGGATTGTTTCTCAAAAGTGCAGTGCCGAAGACTTGTGTGTTTTGTGTTTAAAACGTGTTACCAGTACGCGATTTTGTGGTAGGCTATACGATCTGTCAGACAGCAGTTGACTTAAGATAAAAGCCACAAGACAAGATGATACGATTTAATTATCTTGATGAAGATGAAGCTCAGCCTAACGTAGGAGGCGATGTCCAAGGGCAAATTGGGGCTCAGCCTAATGTAGGACCAGGAGGCGACTTTCAAGGGCAAGCTGGAGCTCAGCCAGCAGGAGAACTGACAACACGTGAGCTGATTCAAATGATGCTTGAACGAGATAGACAACGTGACGAAATGATGAATATGCTAATTAGAAATGTGGGTATTGGTGGTCAACAATCTCAAATACCACCTCGTCAACAAGATGTGACAAGACAAACGTATCAGGTAATGCCTGACCTCAATAAAACGATTCCATACTTCACTGGAGAACCTACTGGAATGAACGCAACAGAGTGGTTGAAGATTATCAACACTACTGCCGACCTACACCGTTGGCATGAAACTTTCCGACTGGAGTCAGCACGAACTCATCTGACGGGAGCGGCCAGCCATTGGTATCAAGCTCGAAGCGACGTGCTGACCGACTGGGACACTTTCACGGTGAGTTTCACCAGAACGTTTATCGGAGAAGACAGTGTAGTTGATCGCTGGAAACGAATGGAGTTGTGTATTCAACAAAGAGGAGACAGCACTCACAGTTATTTCCATAATAAAGTGAAGTTGTGTAAAGCCCTTAACCTTAATTTCCATGACACGAAGAAACAAATAGCGGTAGGCCTTTGGTCCCAGACATTAGCTAACCACCTGTTATCTCAAAAGCATGAAAACGAAGACGAATTACTCAGTGGCTTGCGAGAGTTCGAAGAGGTGGAAAGGCAACGTATTACTAACATGATGGGAAGGGACAAACCCTCCAAGCCAAATAACTACAACGTTAAAGTTACAGAACAGAAGTCCAACCATCATGAACCAATTGTAAATACACCAAATACGGTACACTTTATCCAAGTGGGGACACGCGGCTCCGAGACGGGTCCTATGTTGTGGAAGACTTCAGGAGTCGAGGGTGTTCGCGAAGTGATTGACGGAAAGTTGATGGTTCCAATCATGAACACTAGTCGAGTGAGTGCACAAATAGGAAAGGACCAATGCTTGGGTAGAGGAGAGATGGTACAAGTTCTTAATCTTGAAGTTGATGAGTACGCCACACGAGAAACGCCACACGTCTCTAAACGTCCAATTGAGCGTGATGAACTACTGGTGGACCCTCAACTTGGAGACCAGGAAAGGGATCAGCTATTGCAACTGGTCAATGAACATCGAGACTGTTTTGCCCTCACGATGGACGAGCTAGGGTGTACGCCACTTCTCACGATGGACATCGTTGAACACTCCGGTAGTGTACCGTTCAACAGCCGACCATACAAGACGACGTCAGAGGAAGTTAACAACGAGGAAGTTAACAACGAGGAAGTTAACAACGAGACAGTTAACAACGAGACAGTTAACAACGAGGCAGTTAACAACGAGGCCAGTTAACAACGAGGCAGTTAACAACGAGGCAGTTAACAACGAGGCAGTTAACAACGAGGCAGTTAACAACGAGGCAGTTAACAACGAGACAGTTAACAAGGGTAATCAATTCTTGTTGGTCATTGTGGACAACTTGACAAAATATGTTCACCTTTACCCAACCAAGAACACGTCAGTACAAGGTGTACTAAAAGCATTTGATAGCTTTGTATTACAAAGGGGCTTATCAGAACAAGTCATCACGGATCGAGGCTCGTGCTTCACGTCTAAGAAGTTTGAAGAATTCTGCCAAGAAAATGGTATTCATCATACCTTGAATTCTACTAAACATCCCAGGGCAAACGGCCAAGTAGAAAGAGCCAATCGATCGATTGTACCAATAATTGCTATCGCCATACAAGACCCCAATCATAGAGACTGGGACAAGAAATTAACTCATGTCGAATGTGACATCAATGTCGCGATTAACAAGATCACAGGAAAATCGGCGTTCGAACTTCTTCACGGCTACCAACCTAGATTCCACGACGGGTTGCTACGATCACTCACCGATCTAGATAGTAACGAATGGGAGTCACCAGTACAGTTGCAAGAAGAAGCAAGACAAACTATACTAAACAAACAAGAATCTATTAAACGGGCCTTCGACAAGAAGAAGTATGCAGGATTGAAGTATACGGTAGGCGAGATAGTAGTAATGAAGACGACACCTGCTCATACGGGTCAACCCACCAAGACGCAGCCTAAGTTTCGGGGACCCTGGTAATCACGAACTACTACCCACACGACACGTACAAGGTCGCCCAACTAGCTCCCCAACACGGTGGAAGATTTTATGTGACAACAGCTCATGTGTCACAACTCAAACCTTGGCGTTTGGATCCTAAAGAAGATGCAACATCGGACGAAGACTCTGCAGCCTCGGTTTCCGACCAGTCGCTTGAAGAGGAGCAAGTGGATAGAACCGATACCCCAGGACACCAACGCAGAGTACGAGCTCCACACCTGCTTACCTTGAAGAATACGTCCGTAAATAATTGTAGAAAGTTCCACGTCCTGTTCCATAATTAAACAATATTAATTTTAATTAGTTCGTTTCTGATCGAGGACGATCATCTGGCAGGAAGGCCGAGTGTTAGAAATATGACAACACAGCAAGGCAGTGTGTGTATATTATGGGAGTTGTTTACTAGATGGATGGTTAGCAACGAGAGAAATGCAGTAGCAACGTGTAAGTAAAATACAGTCTTGTTAAATATAAACGATAATCTTATTTAATTACGTTATCTGTGTTATTATTTACTAATTTATCCTGACACGCTTCATGGCCGACTAGGCCCACGTTATAAAAGTAGAGTAGCTAACAAAAGGTACTTTAGATTTAAAACAGCGACGTTAAAGGTTTTGTAGGTGGAGTATTAGCCGCTATAATACCCACGTCCGCTATACTGCACTATTACCCCATTTTTAATTCACATTTTCATGTCAGAAAGCTGATTTCTAGGCATTTGACCAAATATATCTTGAAATAAAATTTGCCTCCAGCGGCTGAGGCTCTGCCCCAGATCCCGAAATGGTCCGGAAGTACAAAGTACATATTCTTACACTTTAGTTGTCCCGGTTTGTAACATTCAAAATATGGTCACCTTATTGATAATCGATAACAGTGATATGATATAAAAATGGATTTAAGTATTTTGATGTTATGATTATCGATTTGAATACCTAGTAGTAACATCTGTTTTCGCGGTTTGCGGTGCTTGAAGATGCCGCGCTGTCGTATCTACCCGCCGATTGGATGTCGGAGCGACCAATAGCCGCTCAAGTATCCGAGGAAACAAGGAACAGTATGGCGCTCTAGCGCGAGAGTGAGGAACTAGAGAAAAGGGGATAGGTACGCCCACCTGTATAGGAAAATGCACGATGAATCGCGTCAGTCTACGAAAACACCAAGAAATATTATGATTGTATATTTTAATTCACCAAAATTGCAATTTAGGAAGCAATAAAATATAGTCACCAAATAGATTTCCATCCATTTCAACCATTAACAAACACATAACTACCTGAAAGGTTTTATCTAAATTTGACTTTTGGGTCTAACAGTGAATGTTGACAGGTTCTTGATTGAAGCATATATTTGGGACATTATATTTTTATCTAGCCGATTACACTAGGCCCTACCGATTAATGTATGTGTTTATTTGTAAGCAGATTTCACCAGATGTTTGAAAAATGGATTCAACCTCATATCGCCCTTCGTTTTGCACATTTAAATGCCTTTGTCAGCTGTTCAAGCGAGATTTTTTAGGCCTAGATATCCTTTGGTGCGGTGTCAAAGTAGGCCTACATGTTTATTATTTCGAGTAGACTCTTTAACATTAAATAATATTAGAAGCTCGAAATGGTGTGATAACATAAAGATGGTATAAATAGGGCCTACATACGAAATTACCGGTAAGTCTGGCCAGCATATTATTATTTTAGACAGAGTTTTGCACGTCAGCTAGGCTAGGCCTAGGTAGGCGACTTGGCTGTAAATGCGAGATCAACACACCAAGGGTAGAAAACACAGCTGACGCCTATCCAATTTATTGAAATAAATTGGTAGTTTTGGGATATATTTTTGTAACAAAAATTATTAGATTTCTTCTAGCCCTTGCTTTTAATGAGTCATCATTTGTCACCTAGGGATGGTTGAAACTGGCAAGAACTAGGCCTAGGCCAAGCTAGGCGGCCGTCAATTTTCTGCGCTGTTCTCTCAGTTTATCACAGCTCTAGGCCATTAACATTTTGTCAAATTACTAGTGCACGCTCGCTTTAGCATACTTCAAGGTTATTTTAATCTCTGGGATTAGTAATTGATGCTCTTTGTTTTATACTTAGCAAAGTAGGGTAAACAAACCATAGGCGCTAGTCATTTGGAATGCAGTACGTGGGAAGTACGTACACTATATAATCACTAATTCTTTACATATATTCATTTATGTCTCAACTTTATTTATACCACAAGATATCCCTATAGTTCTGAATCATTTTCAATTATGTAACTGAACGTTTTCAACTGAAAAAGTAGCCTAGGTTTCAAGATTGGGTCCATGCAATGTTAACCAAGCATGTGTACGGCAGCTATCCCCTTTTACCAGTGGCGGCCCCTGGTTAGAGCTGCGAAGCTGCAGCTACCCCTAGTAAAATAGTAAATAAAATAAATATTTACTTAGGTATTTTAAAAAATAAGTTATTTTTATGTTTTCAAGTTTATACACATTCAATTTTGCTATTGCTTTGGCTGTGTGATTTTCTGTTAATTCCGTCGAGCGGTAGCGGTTCATTTCCACGCATACGGCGAGCTGTAGCTTTGAGACGCTGCAGCCAACTTTGCCCATGTTAAACTGATTTAAATCACCTCGTTCCTCGCAGCGGAAATAAGGCTGTTCGGGTGCTGCTTCTAGCCACTGAGCCCACTGAGGCTCGTACGGCAAACCCCGCCGCAGCTCGGCATTATTCAGTTGTGTTCCCTTTT